>JAFVLL020016913.1:0-25160 GCA_021397915.2 Tor tambroides
TGTTATGTGGTTTCTGAAGTGTTTTGGGTTGTTGTTGTTTCTAAGGTGTTTTGGGTTGCTAAGGCATTGCTAGGGTGTTTTTGGTGGTTGCGTTGCTATGAGGTTGCTAAGGTGTTCTGCATTTATGTTGGGACATTGATATTTGGCTTCTAAAGTGTTGGGTTGTTGTTTCTAAGGTGTTATAGGTTGCTAAGGTGTTGCTAGGGTGTACTTTGTGGTTGCTAGGGCGTTTCTGTATCAATGTATTTAAAGGTCAGATGTTACCTGGTCGCAGGTGGATGTTGATCTCTCTCGGTGACACCTGTGAGCTGCTGATTGTGGCGTTTACTTCCACTTTCACGTTGGGGTTCTGGATAAAAGCCTCTTCACAGCCCCGCACTCGCAGATCAGACACAGATCCGCATCGCTGACTTACATGAGCTCCGTCCAGAAACCTCTGTCAGGGTAAACAAACCGTCAGACAGGTCAAGGGTCACTGCTAATGCCCGTTTCTTCAAGAAACAAGGCGGCTGTTGTGTAGGGTGGCATTATTGAAAGCGCTTTAGCTCAGAGATCGCTGCTGAGATGTCGGTCAGGGATTAGTCTGACTGGTGCCGAGCTCCGCAGCCACTTAATGAACTTAACCACAATCCCAGGAATATGCATGACTTTCTGTACAAAGAAAGCATTTAAATGAATTGCTCATCCCAAGAAAATAAACAAGTCAATGACGGGAAAAGTTAAAACTCTATAAACCGAGTGGCTAAGGCCTGACCAAACCACAGCCAGACTTTATTGGACAAGTGTTTATGTATCATTTTTGGAAGGAATGACTTTTGATTTATGATGTGAAAGAGTATTATTATTATTATTATTATTATTATTATAGTATTTATTAATATTTAGAATATATTGTATTTATTTATATGAATTTATATAAATTTTATAAATTTATATTTTATTTCAAATATATGAAAATATTTCTATTTAGCTTTCATTTATTTTACTTAATATATAATAATATAATTTTAGTACTTCTTGACTAAACTACAACCTTAATTTAATGGACAAGCATTAGTATTTGATTTACTAATCTTTGGAAGGACTGCCTTTTAATTTATAATGTCTAACTCAAAGGAATATGTTTAATATAAACTCTAAAATATTTCTAAAATACTTGTTCTGGTTAAACCAGTGTCAGTTTAGTATTATTTATATTCTATTATTTTATTGATTAATATTTTGAATTAGCTTTTAATTTTATTTTTCAGTTTTCATTTTAATTTAATTAAAATTACATTTTTTTAGTTTGTTTAGTTTGTTTAATATTTTTATTTGACTTTGATTTGTTTTAGTTACATTTTAGTTTAATTATTTATCTACTATTATAGTATTTATTAATATTTTGAATTAGCTTTTATTTCTATATTTTAAGTTTTAGTAATTGTGTTCTGTGCTTTCATCATTTTTTTCTACACTTCTAATTAGCTTTAATATATTTTTATTTTAGTTTTAGTGATTTTAGTACTTAAACTTATTTCAGATACTTGCCAAGGCAGCTTTTCTAATTTTAAGTTTTTGTCCAATATTTCAATTTTTTTTATTGTTTTTGCTTACAATAACAACAATGGGTTAAACCAAGTTGTAACTGCTCAGAATTTATTCAGTCAAGAGAATTAATGATGTTTCATTCATTTAAGTATCAACTTGGTCTCAGATGTTTGAGAAATGAGTCAGTAATAGTTGAACCTCATTGGTATCTATCAGAAACAACTGAGATATTACAGAGACTTCAAGTGCAATTTGTCTAAGACACTCTCAGCAAAAACAAAACGGTCACTTCCGAAAGGTACTAATAGTGACTAATATGTACTTTCAGCGTACTAATATGTACCATTTAGGAGCAAAGAGGGCACAAAGGTGTTTCTGCATTTCTGTTTTATGGGTTCCCATGATCACTGGTGCATTCTGGGGATTAGGGCTCTGGTTCTTTATCACTAATAGACCAAACATGAGCACTTCACATACTCAAACCTTGAGCAGTGTGCCAAGATACAACAATAGCAGCTCACACACACACACACACACACATATATTACCTCCTGAGAGCACCATGCGCATTCAGGGCCGCGTCTCAGACAGTCTTCACATGTGGAGATGAGGGACGACAAGCATCGGTTATCCTCTGAACACAGAGACAGAGACATTTACACATGAATGAGCGAGTGTTCAGATCCGCAGCAGGCCTTTGTGTCGAACACAGACCTTGTCAGGAGAGAGCAGCGCACTGTTTGCAAAGAAACTGTCTCAGAAAGATGAACAAATCATGGCACTGAATGTCAGCTTCAATCAGAATATTAATTCCGAGAAGCGAAAAACAAATATTTAGGAAGATATTGAAGAGCACAACCATGCTATATAAATTTTCTTTTATACCCTGCTGAAAAAAAATGAAAAAACCAGCCTGAGATGGTTGGCTGGATTTAGCTGGTTTGTCAGTCTGGTCTGGTTCCAGCTGGTTTAGCAATATGGCTTTAGAGGGCGTTTGACTATTTCTTTAGCTGGTCAGTCTGGTCTTAGTTGGGAATTCAGCTAATCAACCAGATAAGACAAGCTTAAACCACCATTGTTCATTTTAAACCTGGTTTTATCTGTGTGTGTTTTTTTTTCTCAGTAGGGAGATCCTTTTGTGCCACTCTACAGTATGGGGCAAGTTGTCACAATAGAAACCTGTTGGTTACTGACACTGACAATACAAACCCCGTGTTTGAATTCTACTAAATACCATCTAACACAAAAATAATGGCATTAACGACAACATTTATGCATTTTAAAATGTATTATAGGCAGGTGCGCCTGCGCGACCAAAATAAAAATGCTCTGTGTAAATAAGTTTATAGCGCTCATTTGAATACCGTGGCTGACAGCTGTTAATGCACAATTACCATTTTAGATCGTCAAATTTTAATACTGCATAAATTTTCAGCGCACAATGAAAAACTGTGACATTTCATTCACTGACGCTCTTCAATCGGCAGCGCTAAATCCGGCAGCACATATACTTAATTGCCAACAACCCGCCAAAATAAAAGCTTTCTATTTTAAGTTTGAAAATTATGAAAATTCATATAAAAAAAGGGGGGAAAAAAAGTTTACTATAATTTTTTTTTTATTTAATATTCCCTTTTTATTGTAAAATATAATAGTATCATTTCACTTTGTTATTTTATTATTTTATATAAAAAAAACTAAATAAATAAGTGCAATAATATTATTATGGCTATTATTATTATTATTAGTTATATTTAATTGGTCACACTATGTGCAGTGTGAGGACCAAACCAATTCTCCAGGTGCACTTATGAGAACCAGGCTGAAAATCTTATGTGCACCCCTGATCATAGGATATTAAATGCTTTTCAGCATCTGCGAAACAGCCTAAATGGGAAAAGTGACATATCAAAGCCATGAAAGGGAACTGATAAATAAACTATACATTTATGAAAAAAATGACATGAAATGAAATGATTTTTTTCTGGAAGTTAAAACGTGCCTTCTGACTCCTCACTACTCTAATGTACAGCCTACTATTGTGGTTTCAAGTGTTCACTTGTCTCCAAACAAGCTACCCAAAATGATGCTGGAATATGTGGAAAGCGACAAAACCTCTGTGGGGGTGAACAGAGAGTTTCGACTCGAAACCTTGATTTTATTGCGCTATAAACCGCGTGACAACTTGTCGCATGTGTAAACACTGACATTTCCATTCATTCCCATGAGTTCGCGATCTCAAGATGCGTCCGGGTACAGCATGACAAGGTAAAAACAACGAAACGCATTGTCAAAGGGCTACGATCGACAGCCAAACTCACCCGAATCGGACCTCACGAACACGAGCGGCACCGAGATGAGGAGCAGCAGCCGCAGCATGCGAAGAGAAATCAGATCGCAGTAGGGACGCATGCAGGAAGTCATAGCAGCATTCAGAGCTGGTGTGTGTATATGTGTGTTTCCAGCGTTTGAACCGCGACTGAAAATCCCCCGGGAACACGTCAGACCCTCATCCGCGCGAACAAAGGAGGGCGATTCGTTTCACCCAACAACCTTCTAATCCCAATTTCCAGATTCGGATTAAACGCGGCGGAACCGCAGTGCGCTCGGGTTGTTGTCATTGTGCGCTTTTACGCATCGGACGCGCAGGTGACGCTCCGCGGTCTTCTTGTACCGTCGCGCAAAGGTCACCGTCCTCGCGTCATCCCTTAAAGGTGCTCGGCGACGTAAGAAACTCCATTAATTAATGCTTGTTCATTGCAGTGATTTTGAAAGTGGAGCTGATGAACGCCCACCTCTAACTGAGTCAGGCAGCGCTATGGTAACGACCCGCGCTGATCTCAGATCAGCCTACTGTATACCAGAGGAGGAGCAGGAATTTTAATGTTCCCCCCGCTTTCCCCCTGTTTGAGAATGAGAGGTTGTTGAGGAAAATTCTGGCAGGGGTTGTATTGAAGGTCTCTGCGTCAGTGTGGAATTTAAACAATGGCTTTCCGACTTCTTGCCTAGTGTTTCTGAGTTTATATCTCACAAATACGACTTTTTTTTTTTTCTTGCAGTGACAAGAATTAGGGTAGAGTGGGGGAAAACGCCCCCCTTATGGACTGTGTACAAAACAAAAGTTAAATGTGTTCAGAAAAGCCATCAAAATTTTAGTGACAATGATATAAATTATAAACAAAGTATAAAAAATGTTTTCATGTTATTAGATATTTAACAAAAATGAAATTTGTACCAAGGGGGCGTTTTACCCCACCTATGGGCAAAACGCCCCCATGGGTGGGGTAAAATGCCCCCCAGTCTGACAAAGCAATTTGCTTTAAACATTTAGAGCAAAATCAGAGTACAGGCCGTTTAAAATTAAAAAGAATATAATCAGTAATTATGAATTACAAAGTTACAAAAGCCTATATGAAACATTTTGTTAGCTGATGCTAACTGGCTAGCTAACTAGCTAACTGATGCTAACTTGAGAAAACATTTGATGGAAAAACAAAGGATTTGATGTTCAGAACAGAGGAACTGCAGTAATTGCCCATTGCCCCCTGGAGGCGTTTTACCCCACTGACTGTGTTTGAGAAAACAATTATGTCATTCTGAAAATAAAATGATAGTTTTATTAAATAACACATACTCTCTATCTACAGGCCTTACTGTTCTCATATCATATATAACTGTGACGTTCTACAAAACAACAAACTTTAAAACACTTTTTTTCTTACTGCTGAAAATTAGATCATTTACTGTGAAATCCGTTTTCTCTCACAGTGTAAGCATCTCCAGTGTAAGCTTCATGGTGACAACTTCTACATCACGCTTGTCAATGTAGTCCATAGTTACAATAAAAAATATCTTGATTTTATCTTGTGGTTATTTTGGGAAAAACAGTAGGGGGGGGGGGGGGGGTTTGGGGGGTTTACCCCACTCTACCCTACGATGTATAAATGCGCAATTAGGAGAAAAAAGTAAGAATTGTGGGATAAAAACACTAGTCAAGGTAGCACCATATTTAAGTTCCTTTTTGTTTTTACTAATATTTATTTATTTTATTTTTTAAAGATTTGTTTATAGCTTCATTTAGATAAGAGATCCACAAACCAGGATTCGAACTCGGGTCGCCTGTAGCATAACAGTGCTGTATGTCAGCGAGCTACCCACAAGCCTATGGGGACAGATACTGTTTTTATATCTGACAGGGATGAAAACAAGGCTGTGACATAAAGGGCTGCATTGGGATCCCACGGGACCCATCGTAAATCTCACGGGAGCAGGCGGTTTTACCTTTGCTGCCGCGTTTACAAACACTAGGCTTGGTTTCCCACCAGTGGCCCTCTTTCACAAAACCTAACATCGACGGCAGTTTTATTGTAGGTAGAATGCAAAATATTTCACTACAAGCAGTCAAATTTAATTTATGCACTATTTCAAACCTTTAACCCACTGGGAAAATCAACCAGTGGCAACAGTTTAAACATAGCCCAGTTCCGTTGAAAAATCATGGACTTGGCAACCCTGCATCCAACATGAGCTGCAGGAGTCAGATTTCACTGATCATGGGTCGAAAATAAGAGATGACTGGCAAGACAATGCTGGAAGATTTACTGCTCAACAGATGCTGAACTCATTGACAAATATTAGCGCAGGACTCTACTGTTCAGATGACAAAAGTAGACAAAACCCCCATGAAACAGTTTTGAAAGTTGTGAAAATTGCGTGATCTAGGACCTTTATTAAGTGTGCACCATTGTAAAGACTAGAAAGTTATCCCTCACAGCCTGGTTTTCATCCGTGTTAAATTCAATATGGCGTCTAACCTGACCGCTTCCATTCTAAGAAAAGGAATAGCTCACTCAGAAAATAACATTCTACCATTTCCTCACCCTCATGATATTCCAAACCTTTGACCTTTTTTTTCTACCAAATATGAGATGTTTAGCCAAAAGTTCATGATGCTCTTTGTCATAAAATGAAAGTGAATGGGGACTAGAGCCGCTGAGCTTCAAAAATGAAAAAAAAAAACCCAGAATGTTTCTAAAAGAAGTCTCTTCTGCTCACCAAGGCTGCATTTATTTGATCAAAAATGTAGTAAAAACAGTAATATTATGAAATATTATTACAATTTAAAAAAAAACTGGTTTCTACTTGAAAATATTTTAAAATATAATTTATTTCTGTGAATCAAAGCTGAATTTTTGGAATGACATACAGGTAAATGATGACAGAATTTTTCATTAGTGTACTATAGCTTTAAGAAAAAAGCTTTTACCGAAGTCTCTCCAGAAGCATGTAATGTTGCATTAGATGCAATACGTTTCTAATTAGATGTGTCAGTAAGAATGCAGTTAAAAGGTATTCATTTAACAAACAGATCAGACTTCATTTTGAGACATTTATTGAGCCCAGGCACAAGTGTCAACAAATAACAGCCCATCTCTCCAGGCCAAAATGAGTGCTTCACCATGGGCGGAGGAGAAGGACAATGGTGTCTCCTATTCTCCAAATAACATCTCAGTGGAAGCAGATTGCGGGAGCGGGTCCAGGACGTGTCCCGGCGGAGGGACGTTGCGACTGTCACAGAGACGAACTGTGAGGAACAGAGGAGAAAGAGAGAAAGTGAAAGGACGGTAAATCACTGTGATCTGACTTCACTGTCATTATGCTGTAATGTAGGTCACGAGACTGACGATAAGACAAGAGTTGTTGTTGTTTCTGTGACTTACTCAGAATAAGTGACACTTCAAATTTTGTGCTGAACTTTTCCCAAATGCATGAGAGATATACAGTAACAGTCATGTATGTTTTTCATTACTGTTACATCACTGAGAAATAAAAATTTGGTCATTATTTACTTGCCCACGTGTTGTTCCAAAATCTGGGGGAAAAAAAAGTATTTAGAAAGTATAATATTTTATATATATATAATTTGTTTTTAAAATATATATAAATATAAAATATATAAAAAAATAAATAAATGCATTTAATTAATTAAATCTAATCTAATATATAATATATAATTAAAAGGTTGGGGTCAGTAAGCTTTTTTTAATGTTTTTGAAAAGAAGCCTCTTCTGCTCACCAAAGCTGCATTTATTTGATCAAAAATACAGCAAAAACAGTAATATTGTGAAATATTATTATAATTTAAAATAAATGTTTTCTATTTGAATAAATGCTAAAATATAATTTATTTCTGTGATCAGAGCTGAATTTTCAGCATCATTACTCCATCTTCAGTGTCACATGATCTTCAGAAATCATTCTAATATGCTGATTTGCTGCTCAAGAAACATTTCTGATTATTAGCAATGTTGAAAACAGTCGTGCTGCCCAATATTTTTGTGAAAACCACGATACATTTTATTTTTCGGGATCCTTTGATTTAAAAACAGCATTTATTTGAAATATAAATCTTTTGTAACATTATAAATGTCTGTCACTTTTGCATCCATTTAATGCATCCTTGCTGAATAAAATTGCAAATTTCCTTCAAAATTAAACAGCATATGGGTTAAACAACATGAAGGCGAATAAGTAATGACTGAATATTCATTATTGGGTGAACGACTCTTTTAAATGACTCTTTTTTTTTTTGATATAAAAGCTACTTAAATGCTTGACAGTTAGTTTTATACTTCCACTACTTGTTCTTGTTTAGTTATGCTGACTTTTATTACTCTAAAATGCGGCCTGTACTAATAATGAAGACTGGCAGGCCGTGTATTCAGTGCGACTGTAAGATTTCTGCATGTTTCTCATCCTCCCCCATTGTATGTTCTTCTCAGGCCGTTGTTTTTCTTGCTGGTCGGTTGGGCTTGAGGCCACGCCGGTCTGGTTTAATCTTCCTGCCACAATATATCACATTCCCCTGCTTGGACCGTGGGTCTCTCCGCTCGGGCTGCCCGCTGACCCAACGGGGCTTTTTGTCAAACTCCCAAACAAACGCTTCTCTCTGGATAGCATCACGGTTATTTTCTCTGCCGTGACATGTTTTGGTTAAAGCCTTAAAAGGCCAGTGACAACTTCAATATTTCACTTGCTTTGCATGCTGTAAAACACTCTTTGGCATGATGATTTCAGTAAATCAGCACACACACGCTCCGTTCCAAAACCTAGTGAGATGTCATTTTAAGGCATCATAGCAACCATCAAGACTTTAGAATTTGATTTGATTTTTAGAACACGAAAGCATTTAGAATTTGAATTTTGAATTTAGAACTCTCAATTTAACCTCAACCGACTCTCAATTTTAAAATGCAAATGCATTTAGAATTTAACATTTTAATTTAGAACTCTCAATTTGACCTCACGTTGATGCTCAATTTTAAAAGGCAAAAGCATTTAGAATTGAAATTTTGAATTTAGAACGCTCAATTTTAAATGTACTTCTTCATTTATGTGGGAAACTATCACTAAAATGGTTCAATCTAATTAAAAATAGACTATTTTACTTAATATCTGTGAATTTTTAATGCTTATTTGAGCATTATCAACATGCTAATGTCTAACACTCACACTGAGTTTTGGAACAGACAAACTAAAGAATGTTCTACCTAAAAGTCAAAGGTCAGTCTAACTCGGGCTGCCATACCTCACATGGCGGATGCATCAGAGGTCACGGCTCTAATTCGCTAACCGGCTCCTGGACTCATCAGTCAGGGTTCACGGGTCAAAGGGAAACTGCTGCAGGTTAACGGGATAAACACTTGCTAAAAAGCACCAGCCGCCACTACAGGCTTCTCGCAATTTTGCACATCATTAAAAAGCTTTCTAAAACAAAAGCCCCGATTCTACTGGTTTTTAGTGTGTTGCTAAAACATTTGCTAGGATGTTTTAGTTTTCAATTCCGGTCCTGTTAAGTTAAAATTAAGATATGAATTTATTTCATATAAATTATCATATGTAAAATTGCTAAAAACTTATTTTAGTATAACTGAGATACTATTATAGTTTGTATTCAAATTTTGATTCAGTTTTTTTTTATATTTTCCATTTTAAGTTTTAATTTTGTTGCGTTTTGTCATTTTGTCTATATCGTTTTTCTTAATTTTTATTTCATATTAAGTTTTAGTTGTTTTAGTACATCGTTAATCTAAATTAAAATGAGAAATGTTGCAGTTTTAATTTTAGTTATTTTTAGCACATCAAGTGAGATTTAAACGAGACTATCTGAAATAAAAAGCTTTTTTATTTTATCTTATTTTATTTCAAGTAACACATTTTTTTAAAGGTTTGAATTTTAGTTTTAGTTAATTATAACCCTGGTCTGCTGTGATGTTTAATATGAAAATAAATCTCATTGGATTGCATTAGTTGTGTTTTATATCTGATAAAATACACATGTAATATAACAAAATTATGTTTATTTTCATAAACTAAGGAATAAATGTGATAAATGTCTATTGCGAAGTTTAATATGAAAATAAACGTACATTTGGATGTATTAGATGTGTATTTTATCAATATAACCAAATTCCTTTTTTTTTCATATTAAACATCACACCAGACATTTATTACATTTATGACATTTAAAAGTTTAGTACTTCTAAATATTGCATTTTTTATGAACGACTAATAACTTAATATTTATATAAATACACTTGGTTGCATTATATGCACACGTACAGTAGCAGCACATCACAAAGAATAATTAGCAATTCATCAGTAAATCTAGAGGGATCTTGGCGACATTTTCTTTGTTTTGTGTGCCTTTAAGATCAAGGTTAGATCATCATTTTAAATGTTATCACAACCTTTCCACTTTACCTTTAGAAAGGGGAAGATGTACTGAATTCCCCTTCTAGATGCTTCTGTGTTTATCATGCTGTGAAACCAACTAAACCTCAATGTATTTATAGATCTGAAAATGGAAACACCCACACACTGTCAGACCTCTGTCGTGTGTCATGTGTTCCCACCTCATGTTTCCTTATTTGGTTTGTTTCCTGTCCTTGTTTAGTGTGATTATTAGTTAATTATGTCCCAGCTGTGTTTTGTTAATTATCCTGTGTTTATAGTCCTGTCTGTTCAGTTAGTGTTTGTCTGGTCTACTCGTTACTCCCCGGTGTTCTTGTCTGTGTCAGCCTTGTCTTGCCCTGCCTTGCCCTGCCTTGTTTGGATTCATTAAAGACTGTTATTTTGAGTTTACTCCTCGTCTCCGTATTCCTTGTTCATCCTTGCTGTGTGCATCGTGACAGAAGACCAGACCAAAACAGTAAGTGGTGCCCACACACCTCGTTTTGTTTTCCATTTTGAAAGTCTTTTGTTTTGTTCCTGTCTGTCTGTCCTACGGCAAGGAAGTCGCCGCTCATTATCCCGCCATAGCCCGCCTGCAGTTCATGTGGCAAGCCCGCTGATACAGTGTTGGAGTTCGGCGGGATCGCCACGAGTCTGCTGACTGCGAGTCCCTCAAGTCCGCCGCCGTCCGCGGCTCTCTAAAGTTCGCCGTTCGCGGGGAAATCGACGCCGCAGTCCACGGCTCCCTCAAGCCCGCCGTTCGTGTGGAAATCACCGCCACCGTCCGCGGCTCCTAAGTCAAGTTCACAGGCTGCCGCTCATTCACGCCGCCGTCCGTGGCTCACCCATGCCCGCCGCCGTCCGCGGCTCACTCAAGCCCGCTGGCCGCTACGACGTCAAGCCCGCCGGCTGCGGCTCAGTTCAGTTCCCCGTTCCAGAGGATCCAGCTCCCTAGACACGGCCAGGAGTGCCGTTCCCGAGTCCCGAGGATCCAGTTCCGTAGACACGGCCAGGAGTGCCGTTTCCGTTTCCAAAAGATCCAGTTCCTAGACACGGCCAAGAGTGCCGTTCCCAGTTTCCGCGGATCCAGTTCCGTAGTCACGGCCAGGAGTGCCGTTGCTGGTTCCAGAGGATCCAGTTCCCTAGACACGGCCAGGAGTGCCGTTTCTGGTTCCAGAGGATCCAGTTCCCTAATTTCGGCCAGGAGTGCCGTTCCCAGGTCCCGTGGATCCAGTCCACATGTCACGGCCAGGAGTGCCGTGTTTGTCTTGTCATGTCCTCAGGAACATTTTATCAGTCTTGTCTTGTCTGTTGGGGTTCCGGTAGTGCCTCATCAGAAGCGGTTCCTTAGTTCACCCTGTGAGGGCCCCTGACTCCACGTCCAGCCCAAGGAGGGCTGTAGTGCTCCCGTCATGCCCAGTATGGACCTCAGCTTTCAAGCCTAGCCCAGGAGGGCTTCCTGTTCCTGTGGGCAGTCCTGTTCCTGTTTGTCTAGTCCCGGTGGGCTGTCCTGTCCCTGTTTGTTTAGCCCCGGAGGGCTCCTGATACCCCGTAGCTGCCCCATGGAAATTTTAGGGGGAGGGGGTAGAAGGGTTCCTGCTGGAGTGGCCGGGCCGAGGGACGAGGCCACAGCCACAAGCACCACCTGCCATGGCCTCCTGAACTCCCTGCTCAGCCATGGCCTCCGTTCTGTCTGTTCCGCTCTGGAGGTCCCCGTCCTGTGTTCCTGTCCATGTCTGTCCTGAGGGGCCTCCAGAGTGGCCCCCCCCCCCTCCCCAGTGGAACTCTTACGGCGCAGGACACGCCTTCCGGGAGGGGGGAGTTATGTCAGACCTCTGTCGTGTGTCGTGTGTTCCCGCCTCATGTTTCCTTATTTGGTTTGTTTCCTGTCCTTGTTTAGTGTGATTATTAATTAATTATGTCCCAGCTGTGTTTTGTTAATTATCCTGTGTTTATAGTCCTGTCTGTTCAGTTAGTGTTTGTCTGGTCTACTCGTTACTCGTGTTCCTGTATGTGTCAGCCTTGCCTTGTCTTGCCCTGCCTTGTTTGGATTCATTAAAGACTGTTATTTTGAGTTTACTCCTCGTCTCCGTGTTCCTCGTTCATCCTTGCTGTGTGCACCATGACACACACTGATTCTTCATTGGTGATTGATTAATGCATCGTCACATGGTCTAAACAACTATGCATATAGACAAATGTCACATTTCACCCGAAAATCAAATTAAATTATATTCTGTATTGACAAAATAAAGCCTATATCTAATAAAGCATATAACATTTTATTGTACTATAATATTATTTTCAAGCCAACGAAGCACATTTTCCATGTCAAATAAAACAAAAAAGGCTTTAAATCTAAAAAAATTAAGAACAATTCTTAAATATAAATAAAATATAATGTTAATATAAATATGAGTTCTTAGGTGAAATAAAACATGGACAATGCAAATAGAATTTTTTTTTTTTTTAATTTTTGTTTTTGTTTAAAATCTCAACTGAACTTTAGTACATTTATATATTTTTTTGTTTTACATTTGCATACTATACAAACAATATATCATTATGGTTTTTTACATTATGGCAAGAACAATTAATGGGAAAATAATCTGATAATGCACAAATGAACAAAAAATTTTTTTTTTTAAAAAATAAATAGGCTTTAAAATTCCTAAATATAAATGTAATATAATATTAATATAAATTATTTGATTTTTGGGGTGAAATAAGACCTAGACATGACAAAGAATAAAATATTAGATCTCAACCATCACAAGCATGACTTACTAAAAGATCTGTAGGTTGTTTTTCATATTTTCAGTGTCTGTCACGCTATAACATAATGTCACAGAAAATTCCCACTGCATCCATTGCAGAAGTGTTTTGTGGCAGAGATTTAACATGTTTTACTAGCCCGGCCTGCAGTGGTTTAACCACACGCTTGACTTGACCATATCTGTGAGAATGACACAAACCCTGTCCTTCCGCTCCCACTGGGTTTCATGTTTATGGGCTTTACGATTGCATACCATCACATCCGCAGCGTGGGCTGAGCGGTCAACCACGCTACGCTATGTGGAATCGCTGCAATTTCATCATCATTCGGCCATAACTGAGGAACACAATCGCCACGCTGTGATGTAAAAAATAGTGGGTTCAACTTCAGGTTTTAGTTCGTTTCCAGAGATGGAGGCTTTTCTGCTGACGTGACCTTGTATGGTATATAATCTAGTGAACCACAGAGAGGTGTGACGTGCTGAGGAACAGGTTGTGAATCCTCAGGGCCTCAGACTGACCACACAATGGAAGAACAGCAAGTGAACGGAAGGTGAACTGAGTCAGACGCGTGGGCTTTCACTGAAAGAAATTCCCCTGAACTAATTGAACAAACGTCTGAGGTAAATAATGCTGAGCCATAATGAAGAATCAGTGACATTTACGTTTGTTTTTGTCTTACCAGAATGACTGAGAGTACAATAACACACGCTCTAAGCTCAACACACATGATATTTTCTGTCATTTTTGATTGTTTATTATCAATAAGAGCCATATGAGGCCAGTGTGTGTGGTTTTCAATGGTTTATATTAGACTGTATGATGACTTATGATGACTGGGTGAAGAAGTCACTTTGTGGATTGCTTGGTTTTGCAAACCTAAAGTAATTTTGGGAGTACAGATGTGAAGGGAATGCTAAATAATGAGATATTTGTGTTGCGAATCAAACACATTTGTCATCAGTTGCTTGCTGTGCTTTCATTGGTAAACTTAATTTAGCTTGATTCACCTTAAAAAGCAAAGTGTGTCTTTTTTTATACTAGCATCAAATATATGGGTTCAATTTGACTTTTTGTGAAAGAAATTAATACTTTTATTCAGCAAGGATGCATTAAATTCAATAAAAGTGATGGTAAAAACATTTCTACTGTTACAAAAGATTCTGTTTCAAATAAATGCTGTTCTTGTGAACGTACTATTCATCAAAGAATCCTGATAAATAAAATGTTTCTATAAAAATATTCAGCAGCATGAGTGTTTTCAACATTGATAATAATCGGAAGTGCTTCTTGAGCAGCAAATCAGCAAATTAGAATGATTTCTGAAGGATCATGTGACACTGAAGACCGGAGTAATGATGCTGAAAATACAGCTTTGATCACAGAAATAAATGACAGTTTACAACATATTCACATAGAAAACAGCTATTCTAATTTGTAATAATATTTCACAATTTTTCCTGATTTTATTGTATTTTTGATCAAATAAATGCAGCCTTGGTGAGCAGAAGAGACTTATTTCAAAACATTCAAAATTTCACTGAACACAAACTTTTCAGAATTCTTTCTCATCCCATAGACTTGAAGAAAAGATCAACAAAGTATCACAGAATATATCATTTCCTGATGGCAGCAAGTTCTAACCGGATGAGGACCACTCATATTTTCTTCAGAAGTCAAGGTAATTTTGCGATTCCAGTTGCTATGCCCACTAATGGTGCAGAAATTACACACTGCACCTTTAGATAGTTGATGAGTTCATACCAAGCCTCTGTGTGATGAGTTTTGTTTAAAAACAAAAGCAAAAGCTATCTGGAGTCATATACAGTATGATAACTGATAATGGTTGCAAATCCTATATTATGTAACTGAGTAGTGAATTTTCTAAATATTCCCCTGTTGACCTCTGAAACAAAACTAAGCCTATGGCTGGGACTGCTGTAATGTACCTTTCTCTTTGGAAACCAGTGGCTCTAAATCAAAAACTGGGAATTCACCGTCACCACATTGAGGCGGACGATATTCTGCTGGCTTCGGATTACAGAGCCTGTGGTCACAAGACAGATATAAATATTGATTTCTCTGAGGAACACACCCAAGGTAAAGCATTACTATTCCAGTGTCCAAACCGACTGAAATAAGCTTGAGAACTTCCTGCTGGATACGGCTGTGTGTTACAGACCTTATCTATCGCTTCTTACAATGTTCTACATTCTAAAATAAACCTTCATCTTTCAAGAACGTTAAAATGTCCACTTTCCTTGTTGTGATTGGAATGTTATTTAAGGTAATTCAATGTTTATTTTTTAAAATTCTAACAACGTTAAAATGTGTAACTTTGTTGTTGTGATTAGAACATTATTTAAAGGTTCCTAAAACGTTATGCTGTCACCCCAAAAAACATTATTTGTACGATTATTTTTAATATTATAAGAATGTTAAAATGTCCAGTTTTCTTGTCATGATTAGAACATCATTTAAAGGTTACAAAAACATTTCTTAAATGTTCTTCTAATTTTTCACCAAAATAAAATGTTATTTGAACGTTTATCGCCAGCGCAACAGTCTTTTGGCATTAAAATAGTACTGTCAGGTTTTACTAAAGATGCGCAGTGAAGAATTAGCGCTGAAAAGGCGTGGACACAGTTATTTTTGCGCCTGACCTTATTGAATATGCATTTGTAGGAGTTTCCCTTTCAGACGCAGAATTTGTGGGAGGAGAGTATTCAAATGAAACAGATAACGTGATTTACTAACTTTTGCGCTTGTCAAATTACTGGTATTTGTGCCATTATTTAACACCCAAAAAAAGCATGTCTTGAAGCAGGCGCTAATTTGCGCTGCTCTTGGTAGATTGCGCTGGTCATTATGGAAATGATCTGGCTGCGTTTGTGTTCTTTAAAGCCCGCATGAACCGGAAGTTTGCAACTGTCTTCACTTCCATATTGTGATGTACTTCCGAGAGAAACAGAATATTGAATGAGGAAAATAGAGGGCATGGCTTGTTTTTTCTACTGCAAATTGATTGGATGTAGTAAAGTAGGCGTTTCATTCAGAAATGAAGGCCGTTTCTCAAACGGAAGGCTGCATCCTCTGGAGGTCTCTTTTGCAGGCTGCATACGTCATCAAGCCTGGTTTATTTCAGTTACCTGAGCATTATATTTGCGAGTCATAAGCATATTACAACAATTTACGCTTAACTAAGAATAATGGACAAATTTATAACTGTTAATATTCTAAAATGTGATCTTCTTTATGACGTATGCAGCCTACAAATGCGAGATTATGAAAGATTATGAAGGCAAACAAAATTTTTTTTTTTTGATTGACTTGCATGGATGAATTGTTCACCACAAAAATAGCAATGTGCGCTAACAAAATAAATATACTTTAATGTGGCCATTGTCAGTAAATCACACGCAGAATTGTTCTTCTCCTCTTGGCAATTTTTATGGAATTTCGCTCTAACACTAATTTGCCCTGTTTAATAAGTCTGGCCCTAAGAGTGTTAAAATGTCAAGTTTTGTTGTGATTCGAACGATATTTAAAGGTTGCTAAAACATTTCTTAAAACATTCTACTAACTTTATTTTCACCAAAATAAAACGTTATTTGAACATTTATTTTTAGTATTCAAAGAACATTAAAATATCCAGTTTTCTTGTAGTGATTAGAACGTTATTTAAAGGTTCTTAAAACGTTTTTACAATGTTCCAGTAACTTTATTTTCACCCAAAGTAAAAAGTTATCTAAATGCCTATTTTTAATATTCTAAATAACGTTAAAATATCCTTCATTATAATGTTATTTAAAAGTTCCCTAAAACGTTTCTTACAATGTTCTACTAACTTTTTAACCCAAAATTCAGCAATGTTATTTGAACGTTTATTTTTTAAGACTCTAATAATGTTAAAATGTCCAGTTTTCTTGGTGTGATTAGAATGTAATTTATAGGTGACTAAACATTTCTTAAATTATTTTCTAACTTTGTTTTAACCAAAATAAAAAAAATTTGCGCGTTCTAAGAGTGTTAAAATGTGTAATTGTCTTGTAGTGATTAGAACATTATTTAAAGGTTCCTAAAACATTTTTTTACAACATTCCATTAACCTTTACACCAAAATACTTTATTTCAATGTTTATTTGTCTAGTTTTCTTATAATGATTATAATTATTATGATTATAATAGTTATTTAAAGGTTCCTAAAATGTTTCTTTATACTCACTAAAAATAAAATGTACTTTGAACGTTTATTTTTAATATTCTAAAAATGTTTTCTCTCAACATTATGAGAACATTTAACAAGTACAAATAACATTATGGACGTTCCGAGAATTTTGTTCTAAGAATGCTTTCTCTCTATGTGAAAATATATGAACTATTAATAAAGTTATAATAACATCCCATAAACGTTACTTTAAGAACGTTTTGTCATAACAATCATAAAACTTTTTAAAAACATTACAGTGAACATTCCCTGTTAGCGGGGTTCTAGCTGGAAATCCACAGCAAATGTCTGTCTTCAGAGCCTCTTTGATCTTCCTGAAGTTCTGAGGAAGAAATAAATGTTTTGGTTTTTCATTACTGCGTAAACTCTCTAATCTCCATGTGTTTCATTGTGGGGTTTTCTGTGATTATTATGCCGGCAGGCACACGCAGGAATCTGAGGGACTTTCCTCTGAAAAAGAAATGGAAATGCACCGTAGGAGATGATTCCTGACCCACACCTTTAATGATTCCTGATTTCCCGGACACCTGTAAATGTTTGAGGAGTGAGCAGTGGTGCGTATAGAGCGCTGAGCACTAGAGGTCTTTCACTATGACACATGCATGGAAAGGGGAATCACAATTTCACTCAGCAAATGAGACAACAAGATAGTCCTGACATTTCATGAACTTTAATGCTAATGACATTACAGAGTCAAAGGTCTGTCAGATTCCACTGTGCATAAAATTCCAGCAAATTTTCCCCACATCAGCCGGATCTCAACATAGTTCATAAATACTATTATTTGATATGTTTATTTTTTATAATTACCTTATTTAAAAAAAAAAAAGAACTGATGTAATATACAGCTGGGCATTATTTCTGAAAAATGCATAATTCCTTAAGAATGTTATGAGCGCCATCATGTGGAGAAAAAGTATGTTTTTTATCTATCTATCTATCTATCTATCTATCTATCTATCTATCTATCTGTTTAAATGAGGCTAGTTGTTAATATTGAATAAACTAGCGAATATTTGTCAAGGTAGGTTTAATTTTAAAAGCCATTTTTGTATAGACAAAAACCAAGTCTTGACTACTACAACAGACATACTGTAGTTTTACTGTTTTCTTATTCTGCATAAGAGCAACATCACAAAAATATGCTATCTGAGTTTTGAAATATATGTTTAAAAACAGTCACAGCTCAAAACATTGCATGACTCAAAACATTTACTGAGATACAGCCTCAGTCACTTTTACTGTAGGCATTATTATAAGCTCATATATTAAAATAATTATACACACACACACACACACACACACACACACACACACACACACACACACACACAGTCAAACCAAAAATTATTCAGACACCAGATATAATTTTTGATATTTTTTTACTAGTGGGTGCAGGACACAATAGTTCATTTATATAAGTAAGGATAGCAAAATAAAGTCAACTGTGACATATTATACCCAAAAAGTCTTCATACAGTGGACTACCAGTGAAATTAATAAAAATTTGGGACCAAAAATGTATTACAATATATATAATATTACAATTAAATATATTGTTTATTTCCAAAATTATATGTAACAGCCATTAGCCTATTTATTAAATATACTCAGACACACTTCAGTGTCTTTGCTTTATCTGGCCTCTATTTTGATCCATTTCTGTCACCAGAGTTTCTGTGTAGTTAAATAGGCCACAAACTTCTGGCTTACATTCAGTGAAATATAAACCACTACCTCAGGTGCTACACAGTTCCGTTCATCACGATTTCACCCAAACTGCCTTAGTGGCCACTTCCTGTGGTCTCTGGAGATGCATGGGTCACTCTTCTCTTGTGTGGGTGAATAAATAGTTAATGAGGGCCTTGTTTACTTGGGCGAATGGACACTGACACAGCAGATGTCACCTGAGATAGTCTGAGATAAGACGAGCCAACTGCACACACACGTCTGTTTTTCTGTCAGAGTGGGGACTTTCCATTGACTTTCACTGTTTTACTCCAAGCTAATGCTATTTTATACTATTGATACCTATATTTTGGTAATAAGCAATATATTTATTTTTATTATATATAATATAATATATATATTATTAAAATTTTTGGTCCTACATTTTTATCAGTTTCACTGGTAGTCCTCTGTATGAAGAATTTTTGGGTATAATATGTCACAGTTGAGTTTATTTTGCTATCCTCACTTACATAAATGAACTATAGTGTCAACTATAGTTATCAAAAATATAATGTTGTTCAAAATATATTATATAGTTCTATTGTAACAGAGCCAACGAGACGTGAGGCGTACGGATCCATGTGCAAGCTTTTATTGATAGACATGGTCAAAAACACAGGCAGGGTCGAACAAATGGCAAACAGGTATATTGAGGGCAAGACAGATGAGTACTCAAGTAAACGGGCTTAGTCTTCGATCAGCGAACAATATCCAGAGGGCTTGACAAGAGAGGTAATCCAGGTACACGAGCAATAGTCCAGGCAGGGGCAAACAGAGTCCAAAAGGAAGGCAAGGGGTTAATCCAAGATAAGGCAGAAGATCAGGAACCAGACAACACGGAAAGACAGGACTAACTATAACTCGAAACTAGACTATAAACAAAATAAACTAAACTAAGACTTAGAAAACACAGAGCTTGGTAAGGCAGCTACCACTTGGAGAGTGCTAAACGCAGAACAATACTTGGCAGAGAGGGAGAGAAAGTCCAAGGCTTATAAGCAGTGTGTGATTGTGTGATAATTCTCAGGTGTGAGCGTGGTTAGTGCAATCAGCTTTGTGTGTGTTGTCAGTGCAATGGATGATGGGAATTGTAGTCCGTGGGTGACGTGCAACAGTAGTGTAGTGCAAGAGTCAATTCGATAGAAGGGCGACCTCTGGTGGCTATCGGGCGGAAGGCCACAGACCGGATTCGTGACATTTATAGTCTTTCCCCTCAAAACATCTATTCATTAGTTCCTCGTATAAGTCATTAGATGCAAAATGGTTGATCTAGTTGTCATAAACTGTCAATGTGTAACTGTTTTCTACACATTTCCATAAGACTTTTTGTAAATTTGCCATGAATTGTGCAAGTGAATCTTGACTTTCACTAATAAAGAGAATATAGATCAACCAATGAAAAACCAGTTCTCTGAAATAGCTCAAAGGTGCATCTCATGAACCTTCAATTGGAAAGCATAAACAGACAGAGGACAACACAAGAGTTACAAATTCTGACAATGGATGAACGTCCAGAAAATGATCAGGGTCAACAGACGAGAGGAAGAAGAGGAGTAAGGATGCATGGTGAAAGGGTACAGAGGCAAGACAGAGGAATAAGCAGAAGAGGCTAAGGACATAGGTGCATATCAAATGAAATAAGAGCCACTATTGTGGACCATGTTGTCAATTACAATGGCTGAAGGGTGCAGCTAAATATTGGGAGATCGACCATATCCTCAAAATTCAAACATTTCGAAACAGTCTCTTTCAATCAATATCCCACATACAGTAATGTGTAAATTACTTTTGAAAGGATATATGGCATACATAAGAAGAGCAGCCTTCTGCATTTCAGTACAGTAACTGTCATCCAAACTGCTGCCATAGTTTACATCAGGTAATACTAACAGAGTGCACTGTTATATTGACAACATGACTAAGCAGTTTGACTTGATCTTGTTTGTGGACAATGACACAAGGACTTTTCATTCTGATGCCACTGATATGTTCATTGACATAAATACTTTGAGAGTTGAACTAAAGATTTTGAGTAAGTTAGAGGCTTTTGCAGGAAATCCATACTGTGGTGCTGTTTGTATGAAATGTTTTGAGAAATGCAAATACTTCTTTGCAAATATTAAGGATGATTCGAGAAATGCACCAAAGCGACTGAGAAAAACTGTATATCTGGTGTCTGAATAATTTTTGGTTTGACTGTATATATATATATATTAGGGCTGGTAAGCGATTAAAATTTTTAATCTAATTAATTACACAATGTGGCGATTAATTAATCTAATTATTCGCAAATTAATCCCACATCAAATTTGGCTGAGAAATTACTCCCAAAAGATAATTTGAAGTCATTGTTGTGTAAAGCATCAAATAGACATGACAAAAGTAGCGTCAGCAAGAAATATTTTGTTTGATAAAATTTATTAGGCTACATATACTCATTTGAACCATGACAGTGAGTAAATGATGACACAATTGTCATTTTTGGGTGGGTGAACTATACCTTTAATAATTTATTTGATTAATTTTATAATTATTACTATGGAAATATAAAATTATTTCTTTAATGAAATGATACTCTAAATAATAAACTAAAGCTGCCAGTAGGTGGTGGTAAATGTCTTAATGATTAAGTCATCGAGTCAATTATTCATTCATTTGATTCATTCAAATGGCTGATTCATTCAGAACTCGTGAAGTGAATGATTCTTTATGAATGGTTCATTGAATCATTAGGCTTGTTCGAGTTGAAGCGGATCATCACCATCAGACCGATCGGTGTGTGACATCAAATACCGCGAGAGCGATTCAAAAACATGCATTTTGATGTCGTACAACATACTTTGATGTCATACACTGATCGGTCTGTGCAGCGCCGCTTCAAATCCAACGCGCCTATGGCCAATGGTTCAGCGAGCCTAATGGTTCACCCAATTCGTTCAAAACGTGCATTAAGAAATTAAATCCCGTTGTGTGTTGCTCGGAGACGAACAGTTCTGCTTTGTCTTTATATTTTCGTTGACAAAATTGAGCAAAACAGACAACATTGTGTCTAAAATAACACAATAGCCTATTAACTTATTTACTGAACTGTTGTATAAGATCAGTATCACATTTGCACTCGTGTGATATTGCTCCTGTGATATTGCTTAACTATATAATGTAAATATGAGACAAAAACTCAAACGGGCATTTTTGCCCCATATCTTGAATTTTAGGGACATTATAACTAACTTCTCTAGGCTCCATCAGGCAGTGAGTTGTTACTGCGCCTCAAATTTGTCATCAGTTGACTGTATGAAATGTCAGATGACCTGCATAGGTCTGGGGCCGGGCAAATGAATTAAATGCGTTAATAATTTTAACGCGTTATTTTCCACTGTAATTAATTAATCTAATTAACGCCTTAAATTACCAGCCCTAAGATAGACAGACAGACAGACAGATAGATGATAGATAGATAGATAGATAGATAGATAGATAGATAGATAGATAGATAGATAGATAGATAGATAGATAGTGTATTGCTGCATTGCAGAAAGTACAAATGAAGGGTCAGCCCAGTATAATAGACACGATGAGATGACTGAATTTTTTGATCCTCTTGAGTACGCCAGCAAACACACACAATATCTCTCTCTCTCTCTCTCTCTCTCTCTCTCTCTCTCTCACACACACACACACACACAGTAAGCGCTCGCCTGAGGTCAGGGAAAGTGAAACATCCCGTCTCCCTCTGGAAGAGTTTGGATGCCAATTCATGCCCGTTCAATTATTAACGACAGCTTCATTCATTAAACATCCAGCTCTGGATGAAATCATTAACCCATCACAAACACATAAATGTCACTAATGGATGCTGAATCTCTGAGGGTTAAACTTAGTTGAGTAACACAACAGAGTGCCTTCAGGAAAGACCAGCCTCTGGGTAAATTCAGTACTTTAATCTGTCGTACTGCAGAGAACAAATCCGCTGTGCAAAGGAAAACACAATCTCTTCAATATCCCAACAGTTTCTCCAAGAAACCACTGAGATTAAATAGAAAGAAAACATCCTGCTTCTCAGACGTTTCACCTGAGATCTTATGAGTTTCACAAGAGATAACATTGTGCACATGCAGAATAAACTCTAATGTGTAAGTCTCAAGCAATAAAATTTTTTCTCTAGGCTTCTTTAGACTTCAGTCTATCTTGCTAAATTCAATAAAGCACTCACTTATATTTCTTTCAGGCGATGTGTCCTTATTTAATGGATTATTAAAATGTCAGTGCTATTTATAATCGCACATTGTGCTTTCTAACGCAAGCGGTTCCAGCGCAGTGCTAAAGTAAGCAGAAAGGAGCTGTTAGTGCGACTCCAGGCTCTCAGCAGAGCCTAATCGTGTCTAATGTCCTATTGATAAACAAATACCGACGGCTGGCGATAAAAGTGAGTTATAGCATGTTGGGGCAGGCTTTCACAGCTCAGACTGATCCCCGGAGAGCAGTATCGATTGGACAGTCATTTCTGTGCGGCGTGTTGCTGTCAGTGGCTGAAGTTTATGACTGCGACGTATGTTTGCATAACAAACAGACCACCTGAATTACAAAACTAGAGGACATTCAAATAGAATCACTTGGTTTTTGTCATAAAGTGCATGTTAAAATAATAATTAAAAAAAAAAATAACATGACATTTGTCTTTCAAAACATGTTTTGCATGAAAAATGTTGGTGCTTGAAGATTAAAATGGCTATAAAATCTCATAGAATAGTAAATACATACATGTTAAAATATAAAATTATTTCATGAGAATAAATAGGTATTTTTTAGTGATCGTCTAGTGGCCTAATAGTGTCATTCTACCAACAAGCATCCAAAAAATCGGGATAGTGAAGGAATGAGTGTAGTTACTGAATAAGTTATTGTGTTGAAAATGAGAAAAAAGAAAATGAATTGGGTGAAAAAGTGAGAAAAAAGAAAGCTGTGAGAAAACAGTTTAGAGAAAAGTGGGAAGAAAGAAAGGAGGAGACAATAGATTTGGGAAAAATGAGACAAAATATATTGGGAAAAAGTGCATGGGGAGAAAGAAAGTGGGAGAAAACCGTTTGGAGCAAAATGAGAAAAAAAAAATGGAGAAAAAAGTGGGAAGGAAGTAGGAAAAATAGATTGGGAAAAGTGAGAAAAATGCAAGTTGGGAGAAAATTGATTAGAAAAAGTGTCAGAAAATAGGGAAAAATAAAGTGGTAGAAAACAGATTAAGGAAAAAGTGTAAAGAAAAAAAGGGAAAAAATGAAAGAGAAAAATAAGGAAATGTGGGCTTAAAGAATGTAGAACAAATTGGGAAAAGGTAGAAAAAATAAATTTAGAGAAAACAGATTGGAAAAAAGTGGGAAGAAGAAAGTGGGAGAAAATAGGTTGGAACAAAGTAGGAAGAAATAAATTGGGAAAAAATGGAGGGAAAGTGGAAGGAGAGCAGGTAAAATATATTGGGAAAAAGTGAGAAAAATGCCAGTTGGGAGAAAATGAATTGGAAAAAAAGTGGAAAAAAATGGAAGTTTAAAGAAAGAAAATGGGGAAAAGATAGTGGGAAGGAAGAAAGAAAGTGGGAGAAACAGATTGGGGGGACGTGTGAAGCAAGAAAGTGGGAGAAAATGAGAGAAAAGGCAGAAAGAAAGAAATTTGGAGAAAATAGATTAGAAAATCGGAAGGAACAAAAGTCGGAAGAAAATACAAAGAAAGAAAGTGGCAGAAAATCAGGGAAAAGGTGGAAAGAAAGGAGGAGAAGTAGATTAGGGAAAAAAGTGGGAGAAAATAGGCTGGAGGAAAAACATGGGAAGAAAGAAAGTCAGGGAAAAGTCTTTTTTGTTGTTCTTTTGGGAGATTTTATGTTTATTCTGGGAATTGTTTGGCTCCTTGACTCTCTTTAAAGGGGTCATATGATGCGATTTCAAGTTTTCCTTTCTCTTTGGCGTGTTACAAGCTGTTTGTGCATAGATAAGGTTCCTGAAGTTGCAAAGACTAAAGTCTCAAAACCAAAGAGATATTCTTTATCAGAGTTAAGACTTTGCCACGCCCCCCTAAAACGGCTTGTTCAAACACGCCCCCACATCTCTACGTCACGATGTGGGGAGATTTTCATAACACCGCCCAAACGTACACGCAGTGAAAGAGGGGGAACTATTAC
>JAFVLL020016914.1:0-15325 GCA_021397915.2 Tor tambroides
ATGGGCAGGCATATGTTATGGACAACGAACACAGGTGCATTTTATTGATGGCATTTTGAATGCACAGAGATACCGTGACGAGATCCTGAGGCCCATTGTTGTGCCATTCATCCACGACCATCACCTCATGTTGCAGCATGATAATGCACGGCCCCATGTTGCAAGGATCTGTACACAATTCCTGGAAGCTGAAAACATCCCAGTTCTTGCATGGCCAGCATACTCACTGGACATGTCACCCATTGAGCATGTTTGGGATGCTCTGGATCGGCGTATACGACAGCGTGTTCCAGTTCCTGCCAATATCCAGCAACTTCGCACAGCCATTGAAGAGGAGTGGACCAACATTCCACAGGCCACAATCAACAACCTGATCAACTCTATGCAAAGGAGATGTGTTGCACTGCGTGAGGCAAATGGTGGTCACACCAGATACTGACTGGTTTATCAAAAGTGTTGCATTTATAATTTTGGTCAGTGTACTGTATATATACACACACACTGTGCATCTTTTCTCAAAAAGTGAAGCATATTCACCAATTTGGATGGCACAAACACACACACATACAAAGTCTAGCACTGTAGTCCATGCATGGTGTGAAATGAATCCCAGACTTCTTCCACACTGGCACTGGGATGGTTTTGTCACAACACTAGTCCAAAAAAGTAACTTTTGATTTGCTTTCCGCTTCAATGTTCCCCCACGGCATCCAACTGAAGACGGAGGAGGAATTGGGGGCCTTCAGCAGTGCGCAGCACAAATAGAGCAGAAAAATGAGAGAGAGAGAGAAAGAAGGCTCTGCAATTAAAAGAAGTTTGCTGAGAAGCCTGGGAGGCTCATTCATCATACCCAAAACAACACAGGCATTCTGGCCCATTGAGTGAGACACAAACACCACCTCATCATGTTCTTCATTTTAAAGCAAATGTGTTTCCACAAGCACCTTATTTATAAAGAACTCTGTCTCTCTCAGGATGTTCTGGGAAGAAATGAGCTGTTGTGTGTGTTCTACTTTGATTAATCTTCCTCTGCTTCCGCATTCATTATTTGGTGGTACAGCTTTTGTGCTGCCCAGGAGATAAATTATGTCAGGATTTTAACTTATTTATTCATAAATAAATGATCATATCAAGAGATGAGTTACATTAGCAATATTTAATATGCATGTGGTCCACATCTTAAATGTAATCGTTTCCTCGTTTAAAACGTTTTACCCCCTAAGTAAATGAATATTGTTTTAAAGTTGCACTACAGAAGAGAGTTTGGTTAAAAATTAACAAATCAACATGTATACCTCAAACCGTTCTGCAGTGGAACAGTGCCAAAGCATAACCCATTTAAAGAAATAATTTAGCTATTTTATGTTTCAAACAGAGAAGAGGCCAAAGTTTCATAGCATCTTTGAAAGAAAATGGTTTAAAACATATTCACATGAGATAAAGACTTGTGACTCATAAAGACATATTCATAATAATAAAGATAATAAAGCTGCTTAATTCACATGGAGCATCGCCTCATGGGGGTTAAAATATTCTCATTTTCTCTGAAAATTCCTGTTATCGAACATTTCGCTTGTGGAATAAATTAATCATGGCTTACTATATGAATAGAGTATTTTTTATAATGCGTAATGAACATTTTTGTTCATGCTTTATTCTATCTGTATCCATGCCACTAGGTGTCTGTATATTTCGGCACAACTAGCAAATCAATCAGCAACTTTATGGAGAACTGCCGAATTTTAACTACATAAGCAAACGAGTACTGCAAGTTTCTTAAGTCAAATGTTAAATATTGCTTGATTTCTATCAACCTCTTTGGATTTTTTGAGCAGGAAAATCTCTTTACTTTCAGAGTAATGTCTCACACTGAGAAAATTATTGACATTTCCTTGGAAATCCGTTACGACCTACACATGAAATGCTTTGATGGACCTATAGAAATGACCTTTCAGAGCCTTTTTTTTTTTATCTCTTAACAGCTTTTCAGTGACCTAAAAAAATCAAGAAAACTCCTGCAGGCACTGTTACTGCTCGTATTGTTCACAGAGCTAAATGTTCACCAGTCAGTTATTGCAGAATCAAACTGTAATTACATAATTTTTCTGGGAACTGGATGGCCTTGGGGCTTAAGAATCACTTAATTGTCATGAATGTGCTTTTCGTTGGAAAGACGTGGAGCGCAGCGCATCCTGTGAGCTTCATTGCCCTCCAGGAGGCGCACTGTATCCTCACCCATGATTAAATAATCAATATCAAAGGTCAAATGGAGTGGTGGTGTGTCAACCTAATGAAAGTCTAATGACAGTCGTTTGCAGCCCATTCTGGCCGACCCTGGTTTTGATCAGAACGAGGCACTGAGGAGAATTTGAAAGCAGAACCACACTGTTTTTTTGCATATGGTAATGTACAGTGATTATTTTTTGCGATCATTGCCAATTAATTAAGTACACAGCTGTGGAAGGCAACAAAAAAAAAAACATGATTTTGTATGTATGAAGAGATGAGACATGATCACTTAGAAAATAATATTCATGTGTCATTTTTCCACAAGATCAAACTGTCCACAAATTAGAATTGATTATCAATACACAATCAGATCCAAACAATACAACCTCAGCGAGCTGCAAGGCTGGCTTTCTCTGATTGACCAACTCGTTCTCACTAATAGTGTTTGGTGAAGTTCTCGATCTCATTTCCATCTGTAATTGACATCTCATTCACTGTATAATAAACACATCCATAAACCAGTTTGACAGAGCTAGAGCAAAATGAAAGGCTGTGTGGCAGAAAGAAAAAATACAGAAAAAAATAAAACAGACTAATTTTAGGTCGAGTAATACTAGCTGCCTTATTTAATCTCACGCTACTCCATTGTTGTGGTTTTGCTTTTGTGTCTCTTTCTGCATTTAAAGCCCACCTGCAAACAATTACGACATCAACACATTGACGGATTCATACACACACCAATTAGATCATGGGAGAAAGTGGTTAGCCTAATAACATTCGTTTCTCTAATTTTATTCTATGAACCCTAATATAATGCATATAAAATGAAATGTTTGCTCCATGGTAGAGGAATTGGGACATTTTTGATCATTTCAAAAATAGCGAGATATTCTTGTGATTCCATTTCCTCTGCTCAAACAGAGAGGAAACAAGCCCTCATAATTATACAGTGAGGCATGTAAACAGCAGGGCCAGTTCAGCAATAGAAACGGATGAATCCTGATTATTTGTGTCCTTGTTTGTCTCCCGCTTACCCAGATCCAGATGTATGGCAGGGACAAAAGAGTTCAGGAAGAACATAAAGATGACCACCCCAAGGACAGTCAGACACTTGACCAAGAGGATTTTGTCAGTTATTCTGTGCTGTAAAAGACCAAGAAAGACATGTTTAGATACAGGAGAGAAAGAAACACGCCTAATACATATTATGCCCTCTAAACACTGTTTCTCAGCTGTTGAGTTGCAATCCACATGCCTATTCCAATTCATTTATATCCATGAAAAAAAAGTAAAATTGCAAATATTACAATGTTAATCATATACAATACGGTTAGCTTTACAGGTTAACATTTACAAGGAAGTAGAAATATATCTTTTGTTATTGACGTCAAAGGTCATGCATCCAATTAAACTCCAATAAATAGTATTTTATCAAAAACATAACCCAGAGTACATTACATACGGATTCAACTGCAACAAGGCTAAAGATGGTGTGTGCCAACCAGAAAGTGTTTTGTAGTGAATTATTGGCTGGCAAGTGAATAAAACCATCAAATTTCAATTGATATTTAGAAACCAAACTATAAACACTTTCAGTTGTAAGTCACTTTGGATAAAAGCATCTGCTTAGTGAATAAATGTAAATTTAAATACTTCTGTTTATACCATCTCAAAATTGTCAGTTTTTCTACTCAGTGTCAGCTGCATACATAAATAAATTATTATTATTATTATTACTATTATTATTATTAGGGTCCTGTGTGTTCTGCTGTAAATGCTGACTCCACTGGAATCAAAGAAATTGGTCAAGTTTCTTATCATATAATAAAATAACATCAGAAAGATAAGGCAAAGTTAGCAGTGAGGTACAATACTTAATCAACCAAAGCCATGTAAATGCAGCTTTGTTTTACCTTTTTCTGAAGCTCTTGAATATTGTGCTCCCAGTTTTTGTCTTCCTGTGATATTTGCCTACGAAGATAAAGGAATAACATAGAATAGAGTGTGTTAATACATCCTTTCAGCCAGCATGGACACCTGCAAATGAGTAGGAGTGGTGATTTCATGTGGTCACCCCAAACCTTTTCTACTCAGCATGTGAGGCTGTAAATGGCTTCTGTGATTATTTTATCTGTCATCAAAGCAAACCACAAGCTCCACAAAACCACAAGCAGAACTAATCGAATTTCTGTAGTTAAAAGAAGCATTTATAACAATAATAAAAAAATAAAAACAGGCTACTGTTGAGAACAAAATTATTCTGCATGATTAAAATTTCAGCTCTCTACGAGAGCTTTAGAGAGCAGACACAATTGAGAACAATTACCTACTTTTCTACAGGTTAATTATTTCTCATTTATCATCCTGGGCTTCTGGGTACGTGCTGCCGTCAGACACAACAGGTGTCATGCAGTGGGAATGGATATATTTTGGACCTAATAGGGTGTTTTCAAGTGACCTCATACCAAGAAAGACACTCATCTTAATACTTTACGCAATATCAAAATGAAGAAAGATTTTAAGGCTTGAGATCGCATCTTGTAAGTGTAGCCTAATTTGTTTCCACTTTTATCCTCATGACATTTAAACAACACAATTGGAAAAAAGTGCAACAAAAACCCACTTATATTCAACATGCATCCATGGTTTTAAACACCATGCACGGTGTAGACAGACTGCTTGTATTTTAAACAGGCAGACAAGGAAAAGAACGGATTGAGCATGAGTGTGGCACCTCTGGAAGGTCTTGAGCTTCTTGCGAAGGAGGCTTTCCAGATTGAGCACCTTCTGCATAAGAAGACACTTGACGGCAGTCTCCTCTCGGCTGGCAGGGTTAATGCGATGGGCTGTCTGCCTCCACACCAGAATCTCATGCTTCAGTTCTGCAGGGCGACACAAATCGGGACAAGATAAAGGGTTCAGCTGTAGAACAGACAAACACGAGTTAAGATAAGATTTTCAAATCTATTCCAAAAAACCGGGAAGAAACAGATAAAAAGAACTATTAAAGATAGAGATTTATGGTCAAACAGAGTCAATCCAGAAAAATAATAATAAAGGAGGGATAATTGTAACACTTTTGTTCACTCATTTATTCAGAATATTTTTAACCTAAAGCTTTTAAATTTGACCTCAAACATCTTTGAAATGTCTGTAGTCACTACGAATGTCCATTACTAATTTAGTAGACATAGAACGCAGACAGGCCAATCTCAGGATTTTTTTTTTTAATTCTGTAATCAAATCAGACCAAAAAACAATAACACACACAATTTTCAGTGGAGTGATAACAGTTTGAAATAAAGGTTTGATTTGATCAAAAAAGCCCAAAATATGTAAGACTTAAGTTTGACTTCATACCTTTATATTTCTCGTAGCTGACCCTTAATTAACTGTCAATATAAAACAGTGCTCTCTCACGATGATTGTAATTATGCAATTATGTAGTATCACAGACTTATACTAAGTCTAAATTCTTAGATAGATAGATAGATAGATAGATAGATAGATAGATAGATAGATAGATAGATAGATGAAGCAAAAAGCTAGGCAATTACTAAATAAATGGAAAAGGTAAGGAAAGAGAAAATATTGAGAAGGGAAGAAAGCAAGAGATAGGAGAGGCAAGGTTTTGCACTAGTCCTTCAGCATGACTCCTCACTATGTGATGGGGAGGCTGCTAGGAAAGCTTCCCAGAAGCTAATTGACACAGGAAAAAACATGCTGATCACAATCGACACAGTAATGCATCATGCCGAGGGCCTGGAAAACTGTATCAGCCACACAGCAGGTTGGATTTTTTGAAAAAGTGAGGCTCTGTGGGGACTTAAGGCTTTACAGAATTAGAAATTGGACTGGCATTGAGTGGTCACCATCAGGCCTTGTGGAGGTCTTTCGTTCCAGACGCAGCATGCACCTGGGGAACCGACAAGCCGATCATTTAAGTTCCTGTTCCTTATAGAGCAGAGTTCTAAGACTTTGCATCAGCTCAACACTGACTAGCACTCTCTCATTGTGTTAGCCACCCGAAAGCCCAATAAACACCGAACGGAAGGGAAGATTGGCATTCTAGATGGTTAAATATAACGATGCTGATGATGTCTCAAAGGGAAGAAAATCCTCACAGTGGGCAAAGGCCAATGGTGTGTGAGAACATATAAAGTGTGCCATCATGCCTTCTTGTTTGTCTCTCATCTTGTTGTATCTTTAAAATGACAGGCACAAAAAAAAAACATTCATATATGTAATTAAGGCTCTAGTTATGCAGCATCCATTCATGCACCTAGAGCTGTAGTACTTTGCCAAAAGAAAAATAATGAGAAATAATTTTCACTCAGAAATTGCTTGTAAATTTCACAAATAATTACAAAGAAACGACAAGTAACACACTGAATTAAACATGACATTTTGAAGTAGTAAGTCTGAAATTGTATTTATTTATTCATTTATTTATTTTTTTATAATTTTTTATTTATTTATTTTTGGAAAATGTACTCCAATAATCTTTGTTTTATTTACAAAAATCATTTTTACAGTCAATCAAAAACAAGAATGGGGGAAAAAACACTAGTTTATCTATTTGACATATTAACGAGGTCAACCGGTGGTTGACTGTTTAATCTAAATTCTCAAAATTTCCACTGTTTTCCACACAACCTTATGACATAAAGGTCCATTCAAGCAGTGTTATATGATGAATGAAAGTTAGACTGAACTCCTGAGTCATACTTTTATACCTGCTACTTTCTAGACCAGATCTGCAGGTTACTAAGGACATAGATCTGCTGTGACACTGGGCTGATCAACAAGCAGTTCTCATACACAATCATGAAATTTCACAGAATCAAAGAATGACTCAAAAGACCTGGTTTAAATTGGATGATCAACCACTGTGTGACTCTTAGAACTTTCAAAAAGAACACAACTTGGTGTTAGAAAAGGCTTTGTGTTTTCCTCTTATTCTGATTTATGGGTATGGTGAAAGCCTCTCTGGGAACCCCAGAGCCTGATTTCAGCCTGTGAATGGCTAAAATGAGTGGTTTATTATAAAGGAGCTATTGTCATACTGTCAGGTGTGTGAAGGAGAGCTCAGGTGTGGAGGTGTACAGGAGTGTGAGGAGTTGGTCTCTGTGGAGCAGAGGGAGCAGCTGCTCAAGAGGCTAATGGCCATCTGTAGAGAGAAGTTGACAACTGAAGGAAGGATACTCATCTGATTATTTTGCCTATTTATTTATACAAAAATAATGGAATAAAAAGACCAAAAACCATTTGACTGAGGTTAAAAATGATCAAACCAAGCAAATGAAATGTATATATTAAAATGTGATTGTAATAAATGGATAATTCACTCAAAAAGGGAATGTAATTCAGAAAAAAAAGGCTATCACTACATTTAAATATTTATTTATTTACTTACGCATCCTATTTTGAAGCTTTAATGCCTCAAGAGTAAGTTTACAAAAAATGAACAATGAACAAATGAATTAATTAATGAAAAGAAAGAAAGAAAGAAAGAAAGAAAGAAAGAAAGAAAGAAAGAAAGAAAGAAAGAAAGAAAGAAAGAAAAAGAAACTCAGGTTTTGGAACGACTTGAGGGGGTGAGACAGAATTTTGTCAGTGTGAAGTCTGTGAAGATGAGGAAATTTGTTTGTCCATTAATTTTATTGGCTGGCCAAAATAGGAGAAATGATGAGAAAGTATATAAATCCTGCCTGTGAAAGAAGAGGGAAAGAACAGAGCATGCCTGAGCTCTCAGTGGAGGCGGTGATGAAGCGATGACTCCCTAGGTGAGAGTGGTATTGATCTGTATATGTCTATGATGGCTTTAACTGCCTTTCTAGCTGTGTTAGCACCTTCACACTTGGGCTAAATGTGCCCTGTTCCTTCAAAATGTCATAAATATGCAATTCTTTGACACATCACCCATTTCAAGCAAGCGTTACACAATGGTGGATATCAAGATACAAGTACAACATACATTATGACAGGCTGATAACAGTACAACAATAACCATGCTCTAACAATATTTAATATTGTAAATTTAAAACACTTGATACCTGAAAGTACAATTTAAAATGTGCTATCTTTGCTCATAGGAAGCTCTGGGCAGAGTTTTATGAGTTAATCACCTGAACTGTAATTTTGAGTAATTATACAAGAACGCACTGTTCCAAACTCTTCATTAGAGCTGTGGCGCGAAAGGAAATATAGGAGCATTCTAAATAAGTAAATAAAATATAAACATAAATACGTGTGTGTGCGCGTGTGTGTATATGTATATGTGACCCTGTACCACAAAACCAGTCTTAAGTCGCTGGGGAATATTTGTAGCAATAGCCAAAAATACATTGTATGGGTCAAAATTATCCATTTTTCTTTTATGCCAAAAATCATTAGGATATCAAGTAAAGATCATGTTCCATGAAGATATTTTGATATTTTGTAAATTTCTTACCATAAATGTATCAAAACTTAATTTTTTTTTTGATTAGTAGTATGCATTGCTAAGAACTTCATTTGGGCAACTTTAAAGGCGATTTTCTCAATATTTTGATTTTTTTGCACCCTCAGATTCCAGATTTTCAAATAGCTGTATCTCGGCCACCTCTTATCCACCCTAATAAATCATACATCAATGGAAAGTCATTTATTCAGCTTGTGATGAAGTTTAAATCTCAGTTTTGAAAAATTGACACTTAAGACTGATTTTGTGGTCCAGGGTCACATATATGTATTTATGTGTGCATATATATATATATATATATATTGCTGTGTGTGTGTGTGTGTGTGTGCGTGTACATGTATATGTGTGTGTGTGTGTATGTGTATATATATATATATATATATATATATATATATATATATCAGTTATTTCTGGTCCTCGAATCTGATTGGCTGATAAAAGTGTAAATTTAGAGTGATAATGGAGCTCCAACAACTGTTTCACTGTTTGCAATTGTATCACTCCGCTTGTGCTACTTCTCACAGCAAGTGTCATGGCGGATACACAAATCCACTATAATTTTAAAAAATATTACTGTTTTTGTGTCACGGAATGTAGTTTTATTAGGTTTTCAGGTGAGAATGTTGTTTATAGTTCAAATATGCAATTAGTTAATAAAGACAACGTCTATTTGAAAATTTGCTTCGACATTTTCAGACATATAAGCTCCAGGGCGTCAGCATCCATTCAGCGCTCATGAACCTGCTGAGAGCAGCCTCACCTTGGCCAGATCCGCTGGCTCTGATGTCTCTATAGTGTTTAAACGTGAGATATAATTTGTTTTGGGTAAATATAACAGTCGGCCTTTAGTCTCATTAATCTATTATTTGTTCCAGAGCAAAGTTATTTTTACTTTTTTTTACAACAGCTTGTGAGACGCAGGCAACAAATGCAATGAGCAGAGCTGTCATCGGAAATCACCATTAACAGATGAAAGGATAGTACGACAAAGAGCCTGAGGTTTCCTTGGCAGAAATTCAAACTAATGATTTATTGTGAATATGAGATTGAGCTAAAGAATGAATGCCGTATCAAATGCAGGTAATCACACTCGGTCAGTCAATCTCTCTCTCATAATACTCAACTCTAAATAATACACTTTTTAATACACTAACACAATAAGCTTTCAATGAAGCAACTCATCGTTCTTTCATTACTAGTTCTAATGTGCCGTTTTCGAATTAGTAGCGGAGGCTTGGGCTCAGCTGTTAAACTGTCAACTTTAGATTTGAATCCATGGCAGAAGGAAGTAGTTCTGCACAAAAGACACTCCGTTGTTGTTTCTTATGTATTTATACACTTGTGCTGTCGAGCTATTACATAAACCCAATATCACACTCATAGCTATGAGTTATGGCTGTATATCGGCACACTGTGATCATCAGCCGTGCCGATATACAGCCATATCTTATGTCTATTCGTGTGATATTGCTCATATATAACATTTTTCTTAAAGTAATAATATATAATTTCTTCAAAATGCAGTGGCTTTGTGGTTCCAGATGGTGTAGTTACAACATCTACCAGCAAGGGCTAAACGAGCCATGCTAACCAGCCAAACGCTGACCCCTCAAACATGTCCTGTCTGAAAACAGCGCATAAGTCTAGGTCTTGAGAGAGGTCATCTATGACAGGATTTATGTATTTAATACAGACACGTTACATCTTTCAGCACAGGCTCATCCGATAAGAATAATGGAAATATCACGGAAAACAGCCTGAAGGGTACAGAGAGACTAAACGCATCAATGTGATCGTCAGAGGTGGGGGAGAAGGAGTGGCGGATAAAAAATTGATGTATTGCTGATGTTCTAATCATTCATGAAAGGGTAGGCTATGCCTATCCCAGTCACTAGGGCTCATAGGCCAAATGTAAGGAGCTTTGGATAGGATATGAGATTTGGTGTAAATAGCATAGAACGGTGTATGACACTCATTCACATATTCATATAGGAAGAACTGCTGTCAACAAGGGAAGGTCAAGTGTGCCCTCAACCACTCTATGGTTTTCAGAAATGATTGCTCATTCTTTAAGATCTAGGTCAATGCGATTATGAATTTTTTCATTGCACGTGTCAGAACAAAAGAGCTTGAATCAAAAAGGAAGGAAAGCAGAGTGGCTCTGCATACACTTGACGGTAGTTCCGTGTGATTTTGGGAAACCTGGTGCGTAGGAACAGAGCAGAATAAATGAATACTTACCCACGATTTCGCTGGATTCCTTGTTGTAAAGTTTCTTATTCCAGTACAGCATTCTCAAAAAAGGAAATGAGGTCAGCAGCACCAGACAGATTCCCAGGAACATGTAACCCGTAAAGGATGCAAAGTCAATCCCCTAGAGGAAGAAGAGGGCGGGTTAATTTTCACCCTTTTAAAAATTGTGCAATTAATTTGCTGCGGTATTTCATGAAAACTATTCTAAGCACTAAGTAGAGATCACATCCACTTTACTGGCTCTCCATATAATGTGGATGGAGGCCTTGATTACATTTCATCAACAGAATCATATTCAGTATTTTAATGCTTGCATCTTGATACATTTAAACACTTATATAAGATTTAAATGAGCACCTGCATGTGGCACAAATCCTCTTAAAATGCTCTTGACTATTTATTAATTTTCATTCATATCAAGAGCACACAGCCCTCTCGGCTGAACATCTAGCTTCAGATGATATTTTCTTGCCTGTGCAGCCCACCCCATCTTTCATCATAACCAGATGGCATCACATTTTCAAATGGCACCACTGATAGAGATGTGTAAAATAGATCCGTGTGGCCTGAAATCTAATCCGACGACTTATCTTCCAATATATCGCTGGTGTATAACCCATGAGGTATCTTTGCTTGTTTACATGGTGACATATGCGTACATAAGTAGTACAAAGACATCCTACAAAGAATTCTACATTTCATAAATTGCTTTAATGTTTAAATTGTGCTAAGTGAGAAGTCTATAACAGGCTATTTAATGGCAGGCTACCATTGTGACAGCTTAGCACCAATATAATTTTAACAAAAAGTCAACAGGTGTTAAATAAACTGTGCTTTTTTTCTTGGGCAATAATAATGGCAAAAATGTTTCATTGTAGCCAAGACTTTATTTTTGTACCTATACAGAAATGGACCCTGAGAAATGAAAAATGAGCTTAAAAATGTGACAACTAGACCCAGTCTCTTCTATTTTGTAAAGGAACTGGCAAGATACAAGATAATTGCATCCCTGTTGTAGTTCGGCTCCCCACATTGCTCAGGCTTGGCAAAAACCCAGGACTTAGAGTTACTTCTTAGAAACGAAACAAAAGGCTGGTAAAAATGGGGAAAAACACTGATGCTGGTTTTTGGCAGTATAACCTCCCTAAAGCAGCTCAAGGTACTAAATCCTCCACCCATAAATCAAAACCATGATTGAAAGGATAAACATGGTCTTGTATTATTTGGAAAATAAAACATTAAGATGTGAGTAAGCAAACAACAAACAAACAAACAACATGTCCAATCTCAGATGCCAACATGAGACAAATGTGAATGGAGACAAAGAGATGTGAAGACTGGTATACAGTGACCTCTACAGGAGATCAGGAAAAAAAGAGTGAGTGAAAGAGAGAGAGAGAGAGAGAGAGAGTCATTCAGAAGAACACACATCCATTTGCTTACTCTATAAGTTAGAATTGTAATGGGGTTTTAAAGGAAATAACATTTATTATTATTATTAGGAATTATTATTTAACCTCATTAGAAAGAGAGAAACACATTGACAAGACAAATGAAAGGACCACTGCAAGACAAGGTGAAACCCCTTGGATATAATGAAAAAGTTCACTCAAAAAAATCTAATTCTTCCATCATTTATTCACCCGCACTGCAAAAAGTGATGTCTGATTTGTGAACAAATAAACCTGACCTTTGCAATGAATCACAAATCAACTTGATCAGGTTTTTGAATTCAACTCACCGACTCAAATGTAGAGGTTTGGAACAACATGAGGGTGAGTAAATGATACAGAATTTTCATTTTTGGGTGAACTATCACTTTAAGATTCAAGTAAAGACTGATACTGTATATTGAAAGATTCAATATTAATATTACTTTAAAATGAACCAGCCTTACTTAACTGAACATATTCTATCACAAGCTTTTTGGGATCATTTGATTTAAAAATAATTTAGGTATAGTGCAGTGCATCTAAAAGCCAAGAGCTTCACTCCAATATCTGAACCTACTGAAAATAACAGATAGCCTTATACAGACTCATTGGGGCAAGCTGGGTTAGTGGGAATCTGTCGATAACATTTCATTAAAGCGGTCCTCTGCTTTATTCCTCATGGATTTCCTGTGCTGTTGAGCTGTATGCCCTATCATATAGAGTAAATGCATAAGTCCTCATTACTTTGTCAGTAATGCAGCTGCTTTTCCTTTGTAGATTCTCTTGTTTTGTCCTGAAGGCAGGCATGTTGTGATAATGACTTAGACATAGGGTGTAAATAAGACCTCCCCTTACTCCATTTCTGTTGTCACTGTCCCACTTTTATCAGCCAAAAAGTAACTTCAAAAAGCAATGAGAAGAAAGAATGAGAAATCGCTATGCAAAAAGACCTTCACTGTTGGCTCTAACTGATTAGTGAGCAGTCAGGGGCCACGGTCAAACCAGAGTCACCAAAGCCTGTCTGCCTGGGGCCTGGAGAAACACTGATTGGCAGCTGAGATTTCTGGGAGTGTGACTGACAGCCCAGCAGATGCCAGAGAGAGAGAGAGAGAGAGAGAGAGAGCAGAGGGTATATGCGATGTCTCCTCAGCGACCCTGAAACACTTCTTCCACCCAGGCTCAAATGTCTGATCTACAGAGAGCTCCACAGATGGATGCTTGACTGACCAAATGGCAACATCCCTGCTGTAGTGATCCTGTCGAGACCGAAGGGGGGCCAATTTCGACTCGCACAGCCCAAACAAACAGAGAAACAATAACAAATAAACAAAGAGGCCACAAGTACAAGATGTTCTGTCATGACTGACTGCTGCCGGAGAAATGTGGGACGGACAGGGTTCGCACGGTCATGGAAAACCTGGGAACATTGGAGGTTTTAAAAATTGTGATTTCTAGGCCTGGATAAGTCAGGGAAATTAATAAAATCACAAATCATTTCTGACAATTTTCTACCATCTACCACTCATTCTCTCTCTAACAATCATTCGATAAAACGTGAGAAAAAAGTGAGAATTTGGTCATTCAAATTGTGACTTTTGTTTATGAAAAAAAGTGATAGCACACATTTTTAGTGTTACAAATAAATGTTGTTTACCCAAAAAAAAAAAAAAAAAAAAAAAAAAAAAAGTATTATGGTTTGATATTGAAGGGTAAAATTGCTTGAATATTCCGCTTTGCCATGACAGGAATACATTTTATTTTAAAATATACTAAAATAGAAAACAATTATTTTAAATTGCAATAATATTTTACAATATATATATATATATATTTTTTTTGTATTTATAATCAAATAAATGCAGCCTTGGTGAGCATAAAAGACTTCTTTCAAAACCATCTTACAGATTACATGATTTGCTTTTTGTAAATCAAGGTAGTGTATAAAATCTTTTGAAGTTGTGGATTAGTAAAGCACAGTGCTTTTTATTAAGCTGTATGGCGCCATGTCATCCATGTATTTGTATGGCAGAGCTTCCATTCAGAATCCAGAGGCTCTAAAGATCTTGAGGCTGATTGGAGCTTAATAAACGGATTAAGTGACTGCTGGAGAAGGTGGTGGCTTCACTAGACTCAAATTAAATCCTCGGCTTTAAACAAGCAAACAGACATGAGTCACACAAAAATGCAAATACTCATTCATTTACATATAGATCAGAAAACAACAGTATACCCAGAATGTTTCAAGCTAGTTTAAAGTCTGCAAGTAGTATTTTTGGTGTTAAAATAGAAAAATAAAATACAATAAAATAAAGTAAAATAAAATAAAATAACATAACATTATTATTATTATTATTATTATTATTAATTATTAAAATAACATAACATAAAATAAAATAAAATAAGAAAATAAGATAAAATAAAATAAAATAAGATAAAATGAAATAAGATAAAATAAGATAAAATAAAATAAAATGGTGTGATACCTCAAGACTCTAATATCAATGTCAGGTACAGAAATACATTTATATTTTTAGAAAATTGCCTAAAGAACTTTTAAGCTTATACAAAGGATCAGTAAACTACATTACACCACCTTATGTGCACACACACCGTACAAGCACCTGTTTGAACCTGCTTAAAAATAGTTTTGGATCAGTCATTCACAGAGAGCCCAGAGTTTCATCGACTCCTACCTCTATTGCATCAGGAACCCGAGTCCTCATACGCACACATAGACACGTGTAAAGCAGAAAAGTGTTTCATAATACAGGGAATCTCTTAGTAATGCTATAAAACTGGTATTTTATGTGACTAACTTTAAGACCCAGCTAAATAGGTACCAAATCAATGCACACAGCGATCAACAAATGAGCAAGTATTGAACTACATACACGTGTGTGTGTGTGTGTGTGTGTGTGTGTGTGTGTGTGTGTGTGTGTGTGTGTGT
>JAFVLL020016915.1:0-25226 GCA_021397915.2 Tor tambroides
ATCTGGGTGAGCGCATGCCAGTATATTAATCCGAAAATGCAAAACTACCGTAAAAACATCAGCAGGTTCTTCAACTGTCTGCATGTTATCGTAGTGAGCCGCATTAATATACGTTTCTGACTCTGGACACCAGATGCGGTGTCTGCCCAGGTCCTGCGGCATGGAAACGGTTAACTGTACGAATTTTTCTTTTCTCGTGCTGGCCCGTTTCTGCTTCGTAACATTGGAGCGTGGCTGTCCTCCCCGGTAATCTTTATCATAATGAGAGGTCTCGAGCCATCCACCCCCTTGGGCTAATTCGATTGCGAGATTCCCCCACGACCTGACCTGCCAGCCTGATTCTTGTTTAACATATATCCATGCGATCTTTCCGCGGGACCCCTGCTTATGGTCTACCTCCGGAAAGCACCTCAAAAGCGGTTCACGCCACAGAGAAAAACTCCACTTGTCTGATTCGCTGTCAGTTAAAGACAGGTCTCTATCTCGGTCTTTTATTTTGAGGTCCCTCACAAATTCCTCCCTCTCCTGGAGGGCTTTCTCCTTAATCTCCGGCCTATCACGAGGTAACATTGGAAAACGCGCATCTAAAAATGCACTTCTCTCGTAATCCCTCATGCCCAGATATGGATGCCTAGAAAAGCGGTTAAGAATCATATCTTTTGAGAAAAATCCCAGCGGTTTGAGAACTCTTAAACTCTCCCACATCGCTCGGGATGACACTAAAACGCGTTGCCTGGATCTACACGGTACACACTCTGAAAGGGACACTCCGTCCCAACCGCACATACAGACCTCTCCGTAATCAGCGGCGACTCGGAACGAATCGACCCGTAACTTTGAGTTCCCCACCCGGCAACGTGAACAAATCAGAATCCCTGACAGCTCAACCTGCGTTTGGTTGTAAGTTGTCCACTCACAGCCCATCTCCCGCCGTTCGCACGTCGGGACACAGGGCAGGGCGCATGCCTGGTCACAGATTATACAGCAAAATGGTCTAACCGCATTATGTTCTGCTTTGGTTTTTTCCCCTCGGAAACCGAGGAATCTTTCCATTTCTGGGCCTAGCCATAACATAGCCCGTGATCCATGCTTATTATGTTCGACTCTAATCAAACCCCTACGATTAATCACGGCATTTAGAACCTCCATCGTGTTCTCTTATTTCTTTATTAAATCCTTGTTGCTATGAATACCGTTATTTTCTAACTCGACTGTGTTCGTGCCGGTTATGAATTTAACTGTATCAATTGTTCCTAATCCTTCGGAAAATCGACCCTGTTTTCTTCTACGTGTAATTATTACTTGATCTCCTACCTGAAATCTCACGTTTGTCTTCGTTTTCTCTGCAGCACGCGTCTGCTCGCCCTCTGGTCTGCACACGTGTTGGGCCGCGCTTCTGTTCAAGTCGGCAAGACACTGGTCGATGTTTGTATCCCAGTCACCCAAATCCTTGTTCTTAGTCACTTGTCAAAACGATCTGTTTATGCCCAAGCTCAACTGCTTTCTGCAGGGCTTTTTCAACTGCTATTATTTCTGCTAGCTGGGCTGTGCCTGTTATTTCACCGCTTTGTGATGTGATCAACTTTCCATTATGTTTGACTAAATAACCCCATCTTAGCTTCCCTCCTCTCTCACTTCCATCTGTGAAATATTTTGGCAGGTTTTGATGTTTGTCATGATATTTAGTCATTTTATCTGCTCTTTTTAACTTACAGGTTTGCCAGTCAAGCTGATTATCTGAAAGAATCAATCCCCACTGATCAAATCTCTGTGAGTTGATGCACGCCTGGTTCTGAACGAGATTTTTCTTTATTCGTGTCAGCTCTCCAGCCAACGAATAAATTACAATCGGTTGCTCCTTAGCTATAGCTTTTACCTGCAATAGCCGTCTTGCTACTGAAGCTAAAATTCTCTCAGGCCCATTTTCACTGTATTTTTTCATAGTGGCTTCCTGTTGATGCGTCAAAAAAGCTATAGGGCCTTTACCATCTTGGTTTGAAAGAGTTAACATAGCTTCCCCTTCCTGCTCAGAGACATGCACATGCAACGGCACGGTGTCGTCTCTCCTTTCGAGCTGGCCACTATCCAAAGCCATTCTGATTAATTTTAATCTGGCTGTTTCCATCTGTTCTGTCCATTGCCACTTTCCCTCTCTAGTCCCCTGGTATAGGACTTTAGCTTCCCTGGAATATTTAGGTATTAACTCTCTGAGGTAATTTAGAGTACCTAACAAAGACTGCAGCTGTTTCCTGTTCTTCGGAGGCCCTGCAGCAGCCATCCCCTCTAGTTTATCTCTGGTGCTGCTTGTCAGAGATTTAGTATCTTTTCCTAATTTAAATCCCAGGAAATCTACCTCCTTTTTTCCGATTTCCATTTTCTTCAGGCTCGGCTTGAGTCCTGCCTCCGCTAGGCGGCCTAACGTCTGGTCTAAGAGTCTCAAATGCTCTTTCTCATCAGCTGTGGCGAGCAATATATCATCAATATATACAGTAACGGGCAATCCTTCTAATATATTTAATAACGCGCTTTGAAAACTGTTAGGGGCGTTTCTCAAGCCCATTACGAGACGGTTAAACCGGAATTGATTTCCGCCGAAGGTAAATGCGGTTTTCCCCCGGCTCTCTTCAGCCAAAGGAATACTCCAAAACCCGTTTGCTAAGTCAATTTTTGACAACCAGGTCTTGTCTCGGCCTATGTCGCCACACGTCTCACCACAGTTGATCAGATATCTGGTATCTGGTACCGTGACTTTATTTAGCGCTTTGAAATTGGTCACTAATCTCCATGACCCATCCGGTTTTTTGACCGCCTGTATCGGAGCGTTCGATTCCGAATATTGATCTTTATCCATCTTGATAATGACTCCCTGCTCTGTTAGTTCTTTTATCGTTTCTCTAATTTCCTCCACGGCAGCGCTATTAATTTTATATTGCCTTTGGGGCGGGGGAGTGCCCCCTTGAATTACGTGTTCATATTTGTGGTGAACCTTTCCACAGTCGTTCTTACTTTTTGCATAACAATCCGAGTGTTTTCTGAGGATTTTTTCCAGCTCCCCTTTGTTGCTCATTTCTGATTCTTTTATTAGACGTTCGATTTCTTTATTCTGATCGACTACTCCCATCTTATTTATTTTTATGAGGTCTTTTGGACACAACAAATTATCAGTTCCATGAATTACATTTATCCCATTTTTTCTAAAGACCTTTTTGACCCTAGATTTCCCCTCAAAATCTTCCACCGTAATCTCATTTAGTAATTCGTCATGCCTTTCTGTGGGCTTTAATATGGAGTGTTGAGCTCCTGTGTCGATTTCAAATGAGGTGTCATCATAAACTTTAAATAATTTTTCGTCGATTTCGTCAGTTTTTAATAGTGCATTTTTTAGGGGAGCCGCGATTTCCTATGCAGTGTTTTGTTTTTCACCGCACCTCTCGTATGTTTTCGCTTTGGTTTCGCTTTGACCTGCGCGCCGCCTTCAGCGGCCGGTCTCTCATCATTTCTCTGGTTTTCAGTTTTCACCTGACCAATTCTCGGTGTGGATCTACTCCTATTCCGTTCAGATAATATCTGAGCGCGCTCCTCCGCACTCATCTTATCCCATTTATCCGGGCTTATGTAGTTATTCTTGCCCTGTTTACTTTCGGTTTGACGCGGCACCTGTTTAGAGCGATCGCGGAAAGTTCTTTCTCCCCGAATCTGATTTCTAAAGTCGTTTCGCTCGGGCTGCGCCGGGCTTTTTGTCCATCTCTGTTCGGGCGCTCGTTCGGGGCGTGGGCTGGGCCGTATATCATTCCCATAACGGCTATTCGGTCTCCTTTCTCGCTCGGATCGCCTGGGCTGAACTTTAGGGCGAGGAGGTTTACTGTTATTATTATTCGCCCTCTCCTTTTCTGTTTGTATTATTTCTGTTTTTCTGTCATAACGAATTAGCGCTTTCTCTAATTCTTCTGGGGATGTCTCGGGACCGTATAGTAGAAATTCTCTAGCCCCGACCAGGGCATTTCTCTTAACTCCCTGAAAAATGTGTTTTAGAATTCCTTCTACGCCTTTATCTGCCACCTCCTGACACGCAGTCAAGGCTCCCACTCTCTGCCACTGCGATTCAAAATTTTCCTGGTCTATCTCGTCCTTATTAGTTGGAATTAATCCTTCTAATGTTCTAGCCAGTCTCCTGCCTCCTTGCAAGCCAAACTCCGCTAGAACTCCGCGCTGTGTTGCCGGCGGTTCCTGTCTAAGAGTCGCCCCCTGGTTGGATCCTCCTTACCCCGCAGACTGATCTAGGTTCACTCGGTCTGTGATTGCCCGTAGAACGGCAGCTTCGGGGTGACAAACGAGCCACATCCTGGGCAACTCTGTACGATCTGTTTTCCTTCTCAGAACATTCACTAGAGAAGCCCCCATGACTACACTGTCAAATCCGAATATACCTCCTGATATTATTGGCATGGCTACTGTCCTATAGTAGTTTTCCCGGGCCAATAGGCATATTTTATCCACCAATACATCCAGAGTGAGCATTGCTGTTAGATCTTCCTCCAACGCGCTTTTCTGCCCTCTCTCATGCCCTACCGCGTGTATAACCGGTTTTCCATTCGGTCCCCCTATTTTCTGTAATATTACGTCGCCGGTCTTTATGGGGGTTTTACGGCGTTGCGTAATTTTATAGGATTCGTCTTGGAATCTGGGACCTGCTCTCTCTTTTAATGCGGCGGCCACTCCACCGTTATGACAGAGAAATTTATTAGCTGCGTTTACTATAACGCATGCCTCTTCTTCGTTTTCCAAACATCCTTCTTTGAGGACCACGATATTCTTCCCTTTCGCGAAATAACTTCTAAAGGGTTCATCCCCTACCGGTGCGGAATCACGACTCGGGCTTTCGGGGTTATAAGGAGGCGGGGCGCTCGGGTCCGGAGCGCTATTCTCCCCCTCTCTACGGGGTACGAAACTCGGTGCAACCGACCCTCTTTCAGATTCAGCATCCGGTTCGCCTTGGTCTAAAGAATCCCATTTTCTTACGGGGATGCTTTTCACTTCCCCGCCGGATTCATCAAAAACCCTTACTTTAGGAAATCCATCTTTCCCTCCTTTATTCGAGTATATAAAAGGTGGATTTTCTACTCCATCTAAGACTCTAATATTCACGACCGGGGCGAGATTTCTTATCTCGCTCCACGGCATCGGTCCTGTGCCACACTTTGCATGTGTCGGGCTGACCCATACTAGTCGTTCCGCTAAATTTTCGGCCGTCAGCGATATCGTGTAAAATTTATCCATTTTATCACTGAAAATTTAGGAACTGACCTAGTTTCACTCACTAGCACTACTCCTCTGAGCGTTTTGCTATTGTTTCACTTTCTATGTTCAGGTCTTTTCAAGCCTGCGCGCGCGTTAAACCCCTCTGGGTCTTGGAAAGTAACCCGCAGATACTTTCACTTTCTCGCTTCACTATGTTATCCCTGAATTCTTTATTCTAAATTAATCGAGCCTCACACGTTGGACGCCATGTTGTATTTCTATACCGAATTAAATACTGGACATCAAGTATCACATCAAATTCTCAACCCCCAAAAGGCATCATAATAGACGTCTCCATATTTACCTGGTGTTCTGAGGGATGCTCCACGATATTCAACAGCTTTGCCTCCGGTGTCCGTGCTGACTCAGTCAAGTACGGGCCTCTTGAGACTCGCAATTAGAATTTTATTCAGGTTCTGATAACTGGTTATTATGTAAATAATTACTCAGAGACTGTGATTAAAATTGAACGAATCACCAACAATCTGGTTTCGTTTTATTAATAACAATAACTCATAAGCAAAATACAGAATACAAAAATAACAGCGAAAAGTCTTCACCACGGGATGACGGCCCCGAAATGAGGATTACAGCATATATTTATAACATCTCATTCGTCTCCGTCAACATTACCACAATCACCTTTCCGTTACTTTCCCCCTTCAGCCCCCCTCTTTCTCTTATGCTGGTGTGCACGCCAGCTGCACATCTTCTATCGCTGTGTGCTACTAGCGGCGGGGGCAAAAGTTCAAAGGGAAGCATTAACCTCTCTAAATGTTAAGCATGCCTATAGCTATCTTCAAACATATGATAAAAATGCAATACCCCACATACCATATACATGTAAGGCTTAACCGCGGGTTCGCACCTAACAGGTGCCTTTAGCTGATTATGCTGCGGTTGGGGCTAGAAATTCCATTCTGCATATGTCTATGCAAAATGCATCTCCTAACGCCCGACCGCTTGTTTTTGCAAAGCAAACACTTCTAAGAATATAACAAAGAAAACTTTAACACAAGTAATACACGTGCTCTAAACTATACGGCACACATCTTTAACATAGTACTAGGCCTTTATATTTTTATAGCTCTGGAGGCTGAAGCTCCATCACTTCTAACTCTTTTTCTAACATTTGCAATTCATTTGAAAAATCACACAGTTTAATCATTTCTCTCATCAATTTCATTATCTTTTTACTCATTATTTCTTGTTTCCTCATTAACTTGAGGGTTGCTCTCATCTTGCTGAGAACCTGTCGGTCTTGAAGCTCACTTCTTGTTCCATCTGCGACGTTCCTTTTTTTCTTGCTTCTTGATCTCTTTGTCTTGGCGTCGTTTCTCTGCCTGTACTAAGAAATCATTCAAATCACATTCGATGTTGCTCAGATGTCTCGGTTTGGCCTTTGCAGAGGATTGATCAGGGAATGTCATATTAAATAAGTCACGAAACATCACATCTCTGAACATGGTAATTTGTGTATGTAATACGACTGAGGTTAATGCACAAACTACTAAAGATTCTTAGGACACTAATATGTTGCATAGGTATCAACGTAATATCCACTCTCAATTAGATCATCCGAAGACAAATTCATAGATACTAATGTAATACCTCTTCGAACAGACCCAAATAACTATAGAATTTTACATGCGAAAGGAAAACTAAAAGATTCTCCGCTTGGATATGTGCAAGAAGTCGTAAAAGTAACCCACCCTAATGACGCCTCCCTGTCTGGAGGATATTCTGCTTATCATCTCATGAGACCCATAAAAACAATGATAGATTTGAGAAGAGAAGGACCTCCTGCATCTGGATGTATTTAAGAACAGAACTTCAATGTTGTTCCTGACTGGCTTACCATAAATAAATTTCGAATAAACAACAGTACAAAGAACGTTGTATCTGGAAATGTTCCAGCGACAGACACTCCCGGGATCCCTTGACCGTTTAACGCATAAATCGATAATTTAATCAATGAAGGAAGACTCGTTTACGAGGAAATGTCTGAGCGCTGAAGCTCAACAGATCTACATCTGTGATACTTTCTGACCTCGGAACATCTCCCCCTTTTCTTTCCTGCATTCCAGAAGAAACACGCCCTTTTCTCTTCTGGTGCAGACAAAGAACACAAACTCTTTTTTGACTTTCTGCTAAAAGGACAATCAGTAATTACTGCTGCTATCAAAGCAATATACTCAATAGACAATATATACTAATGTTGTATTTTATGTCTTTTATAGGCTTGGTGTGGTTATTAGAATTTAGGATATTTTAATCTATGCCTTAACTCTGTTAGTAGATGAAGTTAGTATATGCACTCTGTGTATGCCAAATACTTGATGTTTGATGTTGGGTGAAAGCTTGTTTTATTAGCAATAATTTGGTGTGGACGAAATGTTGACCTTCAGCATCATACGCATGATTACAGCACGTTATAGAAATCTGCTAGGATAATTTCTCCATGTGATAAATTAACTAGCATATAATGTATGCATGGAAAAGGAACCGTACGGGCCGGGGCTCCACCCTGCAGGGACAATTTGATTGGGACAATCGCCGTGGGATGGACAAACTCAGCTCTGTCAAAACCCCAATGTCCGAACGGGTTCTTTGCTCTTTCGCAGTCGTTTGATCACGCAAACACTTGCGCTCACACGTTGCACCCTCAAGCGACTGAGTCATCCAAAACTCAAACACTCCATCAAACTTCTTACTGAAGACACCTTCAAAGCCTGAAGCTACGTGAAACTCAGAGAAGAACTTCAAGTGCGTCGTCTCTCTCAAGGAACCAGGCAACCGCCAATCACAAGAGGGATTCCCCAGAGTGACGTCACGCAACGACCGCATCAGCAGCCAGTCAGCAGTCGCGAGGTTCCCTCAACCACCCCAGGAAAACAACAGATCCGCGGTCACCTCAACTTGAAATCAAGTAAAAAAACAAATCTCCATATATTGCTGAGCTGGTCGAATTAATCTTTAAAAGTAAAGGTAGTAAAGTTTTCTGCTTGTGACTTCCTCAGGTTGAATTTAAAGAATTCTTGGAAAACTTGTATTAGAACTTTGGGAACTTCATGCAAACGCAGTAACTCCTGAATTGTGTGTGTGTGTGTGTGTGTGTGTGTGTGTATGTGCGTATGTGTGTTTCAATAGGTTTAGTTCATGTTGTAGCGTCTGCGTAGGCTCATTGATGGTTGATTACACTTGCTCTGCAGAGACCCTTTAGCCTTTGACATTTGCATATACCACATTGACCTGGCCTCATCGTCTACATTTATATGGGTGCTAAATTGCCAATGGTTTTTCCCCACTATCAAAAAGATGCTAAGCAGATCACCTCTCTGGTCTCCCTATCAAACTTCAAACACATTCCGAAGAGGAGTGAATAACCCCCATGCCAGGCACCAACGGCCTGACTAGACCAGTGGTCTCCACAATTCCAAATACACATCACACACACACATAATGACATTTTCTTTATTTAGGCCATAATTAAGCAGTTATAAATATATCTGGTATATGCATGTGTTGTATGTATGCTCCCCTATTATATTAACCTAGTTACAACCCTTTACTTGTATTTGTTAGACTCTAAACGCCTATATTCAAGTGTATCTCTGCTTTACTACCTTCTATAGGTTACTTTCTTGATATCAAAATGGTCGTCTTTTTATTCCTCGAACAATGATGTACACTATGTGATCGTGAAATGCATCATACAATTTTTACTATGCTTTGAAGTAAAACTGCACCAACTCTCCAGACCAGCAATAAAAATGCAAATGGGCCATAAACGGAGACAAAGAAAGTTTCTCCCACTCAAAATTCATGCCTCTGATTGGCCACTCCACCCAAAAAGTGGGTGCGGCTATGAACTATCAAAAGTTCCGAACTCAGACTAATCGTCGCTCAAAACTCTTCTTCTTGAGACGGACACGCTCCAAAACTCTCCTCTTGAGTTTAACCTTCTGGCAGTTTTACCTTCGTAACTTTGCGGACTCACTGTGGACTTTCCTATCTTCAGAAAGACCAGAGGAAAATCTTCAGCTCACTCCTAAAGAAATCATCAAAAACCTCTTGTCTACCGCATCAGGGCCCGTATTCATGAAAAATCTTAGTGCTAAAAGTTGCTCCTAGTAACAAAATTCTAAGAAAATTCTTAAAATTAAAGAAAAGATCCTAGTAAAGAAAAAAGTAATTCAGAAAGCATCTTAACCCTTAAAAGAGGTCTTAAGGTCCAAAATTGTTAGGAGTACGGACGAGGACTTTAAGAGGCTATATTTTTAGCAGTGGAGAAAATGGACGAAACATGAAGAGAACACAATGCATGACAGTGAATTAATAAAACACTACACATTTTTGAGAACAAGATGGCGGCGCGATCAGACGCAGCGGCTGCTCCGGGTTCCAAAGACGGTGCTTTTATGTCTTTTAATGTCGTCTGTTCGTCTCTAAATAGTGCAAATTTACCACTAACCCATAAGGAAATCACCCAAAACACATACGATCGCAAAAGCCTCTTGATATCGGCAGCGCATACAACACTGGTACTGCTGGAGGTCAACAAGAAGCTACGAGGCCTTTGTTTACTGCTGGAGCCGGACCTCAAGACCGCGGCCTCGCCTACTGATGCTACCCGCACAAGGCAGCGTCGCAAGCGGTGTGAGAGAGGACGGAAGCGCGGTAAGCGCGGAGGTATACGAGCTAGGTTAAGGGCTAACCCCACAAGACCGGCTCTTCCAACACTAACGCTCTCAAACGTTAGTTTGAAAACAACGTTAGTCGCTGGAAAACAAACTGGACTTAATTCAACTCAATCGATCTACACAGCATGAGGCAAGGGACTGTTGTGTGTGGGTTTTCACTGAAACATGGCTAAACGACAACATCCCGGACTCCGCCATTCAGATGATGGCCTAAACTGCTAAATGAGGCAGATAGAAACACAGCACTATCTGCAAGACTGCAATGCCAGTGTACGTCAACAAAGAATGGTGTAAACAATGCGACGGTATTATCAAAACACTGCTCATTGCTGGTGAGTTTAGTGTTTGTGAAGTGTCGACTGTTTCCTCTTATCTGCCGCGGGAGTTCACGGCCATTGTTATTGTCACGGTTTACATTCCCCCGTGTGGAAACGCTAAGGACGCACTTTGTGAACTGTATAGCGCCATCAGTGAACAACAAACAAATAACCCGACAGCTTTTTCATCATAGCCGGTGACTTCAACCACGCTAACTTAAAGACAGTTTTGCCAAAGTTCTACCAACATGTGAGCTTTGCAACAAGGGAAAAAAACACACTGGACTTTGTTTACACAACAGTAAAGAACGTGTACAAGGCTGAACCCCGCCCCCACCTCGAGTACTCAGACCACATCTATGTTTTGCTAATACCAGCATATAGACCACTTCTGAAACTCGCCAAACCGGTTCAAAAACTCATCACAATTTGGCCAGAGAATGCTACCTCAACACTACAGGACTGCTTTCAGTGCAGGACGGACTGGAAATAGTTTAACCTGTTAACCCGCTTCCAGGACACTGGCTTGCCTTCTCCTCTCCTTCACGCACCGAACGCTCTTTGTTTGCACATGTGATTGCTTTGGAATAGAATATATGAAGGGACAAAGTTAATCTTGACAACCATATCATTCTGAAGGTCTAAGCTCTCACATCGCATTTATTGATCGCTGTTTTTCGATTGAAAGCTTATAAGGAATGTATTTGCTATGATTTGTAAGCAGTACACATCAAAACATGCAGAATGAAACTAGTAATGCATTTCATTATCATTGTAATAACGAGTCACAAACGCGGGCCCACTGCTGAAATCCCGGCTTCAGTTAGAGGCAAGTTCCACAGAAAAACATCTCTTCCTTCCGACTTTTGAATCCAATGGCTAATAACGTTGTAATTTGGATGGATATTCCTGTTTACGTCTTTCTCCGGAGAGTTATTGTTTGTGTCTCGTTATGGAATAAATTACGCTCAAAAACAGCTGCCTTGGTGGTAAAACAACACGGTTTTGTAGCATACAGTTTTACAAACAGAATGAAACCATCCACAAAAAAAAAAAAGTCACAGATCCGCTGAATATAGTTTATTTGAATTTGGCGCTCTCGTGACGCTATGATTTACGCCAGCCGCACCTGTCATCTGAGTGAAGCAACCAGCGACGCCTTTTGCACAATAACTCTTTTCTTTCTTTTTTTTCAACATTTACCATATGTGTGTGTGTCTTGTGTAGAACGTGACTGTATATGCATGATTTACATCTCTATAAACGCACATCAGCGTGTAATTACCGACTTTATGACGGCTGTCAATGACCGGGTATTATTGATGATGTGTGTGATTATCATCTCTATGGACTCGAATCAGCCTATGATTACTGTCTGCAATCAGTGTGAATGTCTGGCAATTTCAGTTTTTCTCTGGCAGTCAGTGTATTGAGTATGTAGGCTATTGTATTTACTGTGCCAAATTCTTCTTTTTTTTTTTCTTTTTTTCTTTTTTATTACTCAAATTATTCTTATTGTATTTTTAGTGCTCAAATAAATCACTTATATGATGTCTAAAGTTCTGTCTATTATTTTATAATTGAAAAACTATGTATAATGACTAAAATAGTTTGTGGAATTCTTCAATACATTTGGTGGTAATTTTCATCAAACAGAGGGGGGTGGGGGGCTAGAAATATTCTCAGAAAAATGATTGCAGGAATCTCATTTTTCAAGGTATCATCTTCAAATTTGAAATATAAACTCATTAGACATGTGACTTTCAACCCATTACTTTTCTGGATTGCTCCAGGACTTATTTCATGTATTTGTTTATGAAATAAAAAAAACATTCAGTGTCGTAAAACATTTTCAAGGCACTTCAGTGTCTATAACTTTTTATTTTTTTGAGCATTATCAATTCTTGATGGATAGTAAAGCCTAGAGTGTCTTCTCTCCAAAGATACCTAAATTGTGTGTGTAGCACATTATTGTCAGGAAATGTTACCATTTTAATTTAAGTAGGTCAATTTCAGCTGTGAGGCCCAAAATGGGTGGTGCAGGTTAACAGGTTAAGGGCTATTTTGGGTTACTTTTTTTGGATTAGAAAATTTTATGATCTGTTATGATTTTCTTTAATAAATTAAGACATTTAAGCAACTTTTACAAAAATGCTATAGAAGAAAACATTACAGGTGTGCATCTTGACACAGAACAGTGACATATTTTAAGATACGTCAGTGCTATTTTCAGTTGAGACAGCTCAAACATGCATTTTAGTCTGGGACTAGCTTGAGCCTTGTCTGTGAAACCAGGGGCAAGTGTGTTAGAACTAATCATGAATGGCAGTCTTTGACAGAAAAACTGAGTAAAAAATAACAATTATAAAAAATAAAAAAATAATAATAAAAATGTGCTTTTAGTTTAAATTTATTGTAATGTAATCAGTATAATTCTGTTGATAATATGGAGATGTTGTATAAGAAATTACAAAATCCTAATTAAAATAATGTTCATCCAAATAAATAAATTAATTCATTTAATTCATTTAAAATTCTGACAGAACAGAGTATAGACCTTCAAATAATACTGCCCTCGGCCCTGTGACACCATACTGCTGCATAAAGCTTTGTTTTGCTGAGGCTCCTCTAGGGAATTAGCTCTATCACACTGACTTACAAGAACAGAGTCCATTTACAGGAAACACTGTTTCATTTTCATTGGGCATGTTTGATCATTATAAATGAGAGGGAGGGGAAAATGTATCTATTTTAGACTGATATACAGTATATATATATATATATATATATATATATATATATATATAATATATATATATATATATACACACACACACATGCACATCCTCTCCTCATCAGTGAGCAGCACCTCACGGTCAGACAACTGGTCAGAGATTAACAGAAATTTATAACCAAATCATCAACAAGTAAGTTTTCTTATTCATGCTTATGAAAGTGCTTAAAAGTGACTCCTTGTGTAACTATTTTATATTTTCATAAAAGTAAAGCCGTCTTTATTATCATCACATGCTTAAAATATAATTGAATTACAATATATAGATTGTTAATGAATGTATTTCTAATGATTATATTAATTAATAGTGATACTCATTTTGTAATAGTTATAACTTATATAAATTGAGGCAAAAATAATAATACAAATAATCACTTTGGGAAATACTGTTCAAGCCCATTGATGTTTAAAACTCTAAAGGCTTCTTGACTGTTGATATTAAAGATAGTTGTCTTTCTTAATATTTAGAAAGATGGATAGTAGGGGTGTGACAAGACACTTATCCCACGAGACGAGACGAGACGAGACAGGGTTTACGAGAACGAGACGAGATTTTTAGACTTTTTTTTATATCCTCGATGAAATATATAGGGAAAAATAGTCTTTTATTCAACTGAAAAACACAAAATGCAAAAAAAATGTAGGTGCATTTTGAAATTAACTTGTACTTTATGAAATTAAACTTCTATTTTAATGAATTATATGCAGTAATAAACAACATGTAAACTAGAGCTGCACGATTCTGGATAAATTGAGAATCACAATTTTTTAAAATAAATTGCAGATCACGATTCTGAAAAAAAAATATTAGAAAACTAAACAAAATAACGTAATTTACTAGTGGTTCTGACAAAATGTTCATTGCTTAAGTCTTTTAAAAATATACATTCATTTGAACAAAATAAAAATAAAAAATTCAATGAAGGAGTCAGTGTCTCAGTTCATAAAGACTCGTTTCACTATTGGAATCTCCTAAATGAATGGATACATTTTACATTTTTTAAACGGGTTGTCGCCACCTCCTGGCGGAAGATAAGTGTTACAATACAAGTGTTAAGATACTTTCGTTTTGAACGCTACTGTAGACAATAAGTGTTTATACTCAAACTATAAACTTTTATCCCAGTACTTCTGTTATTTAAATATCTGTAACACAGAAATAACGATGTGTGGTTGAAAAGACTGTTTGTGTTGCTCTTTCTGGATCTGCAGCAGCATGAATGTAGATTTGAATGTCTTTAAGACACAGTTACGATGTGAAACAGGTGTTAGTGGAGTTGTTAGTGTGAGCAGCACGTTTTGTCGCCACCCATATCAGTGAATAACAGCATTCACATCGGAAGCGTGATGATGGCCGACCCTCTGATTCATTAACGTGCAGCGACAAAACGTGCTTCTCACGATCCACTGACACTCGCGATGTTAAACAGTCGTAACAAACATAGCTGAATCGTTGTCATTCAGGAATAAGATAAAAAATGTTAATGATTAATGGTGCAGCTCTAATGTAAACACTGCAAAATATTTTGCGAGATCTCATCACATCCCTAATGGATAGGTATTTACATACATGCTCATATACTGTATAACCCCGTTAGAAATGTAATGTTCCAAGAACGTTCTCAGAACATCCCAGCTGGTATCAAAGACGTTCCCAGAACGTTCAGAGATGGTCATGATGTGGAGTTCTTTAAAGGGTTGGGGGACGTTATTTGGAGGACCTTCAGGGATTAACACTGCTCAGAGTGTATTTAGTCCCACTCTACAGTGTGTTAAAGTAACACTGAAGCAGAGTTGAACTTAATGAGAATGTTAACAAGCAAGGAAAGAGAAACTGAAAAAAGAGAAGAGACGAACAGAAGCACAATTACAACTGACTTCCAGTCACAACCTTAGATAAAATGAACTGAATAAAAGACATTAAATCTATTGAGATCTCAGCAGAGGGGGATTAAACAACTCCACAAACAGCATTACCAGCTTCACACATTACTAACCAGTTTGACAAAAGTTCTTCTTGAGAATTTACAGAGGTTTAGATGTTGGTTTCATTTCATTAGAAGTCACCATATTGGTGATCAGTGTTTGCTTTAGTTGGGCTCTTGACCCTAGACTTTATAACATTGATTTTTCTCTGGCTGCTGTAATTCTGTGTTTAAAAAGCACATTATTATAGCAAAGAAAACCAGGTGAAAATGTGATCAGGTGATGTTGGCTGCTTGATGCTGACAAAATCATGTAGTGGCTTGATTCACTGATTGTTACATTCTGGGAACATCATTGACACCAGCGGGGATAATAAATCATGGAGTAAAAGGATGATATTCAAGATGATAAAAAAGGACAAATCTTTTAAAATTCACCTTTAATGTGTGTCAAGATCTTGCAAACATAATCTTATCATTTATGTTGGTTTTCAACTTTATTATTCATTTTCATGAGAAAAGAAAATATTTACCATCTCAAAATATCAAGTTGTGCATTCAAATAAAAAGTACTAAATTACTTTCCTTGCATCTTGAATACATTATGTACACAACTTAATCATTATTTTCAGATCAAAAGTCATTAAGGAAAACAAAAAAAATTAAGTGCAGCTTGTTTATTTATGAGGGGGTTTATCATCAACTTCCTTTCTGAAACACTGATTTACAGAACACTTATGTTCTACATTATACTCAAAGCAAGGTAAGTTTATTTTAATCTTTGCTTCACAGTGACTGAACTCAGGATTGTTCTGGTGGGTAAAACTGGATCAGGAAAGAGTTCATCAGGAAACACTATACTGGGCAGAGATGCATTTGAAGTGGCTCAATTTCCTGTGTCTTTAACAAAAAAATGTAGTGTGGGTCAAGTAGACAGAATCACATTGATCGACACCCCTGGACTGTCTCACACATCCATGACTGAATAACAGGTCAAAGCTGAGACTGAGGAGAGTCTGAAGATGTCCCCCCATGTGTTTCTGATGGTGATCAAACTCGGGAGATTCACAGATGAGGAGAAGAAAACAGTGAAATGGATTCAGGAGAACTTTGGAGAAGATGCGAAGAGATTCACCATTCTGTTGTTCACTGGAGCTGATCAATTAAACAAACCATTAGATGAATTTCTACTGGAAAACCCAGAGCTGAAGACATTAGTGGATGAATGTGAGGGAAGATATCATGCTTTCAATAATGTGGAGAAGAATCAAGATCAGGTCATTAAACTGCTGGAGAAGATCAAGACAATCGTAAAGGAAAATAGAGAAAAACACTACACCATTGAGATGTTCAAGAAGACGCAGAGAAAGATATTCAAGAAAGGAATACTTGCTGTTGTTGTTGTAACATGTTTTGCTTATGGATTATATCAAACGAGCATTTTGGTGTGCCTTGCTCCAGAATATGTGGCCACTGTAATTCAACCATACTCATGTTGACGATAATGATCACTATTATTTTAATTCTTTAACTTTTCATTAACAATTTCATTCAGTCATGTATGTAACTGAATCTATTGTGGCAATGATAAGTTATTTTTTCAAATAACAGTCTAAATAAACAATAGCCAGCACATAAAGAACATTACAAAGAAAGCAATAAGTAATTATTCGCACCAGGACTATTTGTTTGCACGTCAATGTTTATGAATTGATTAACTGAAAAGGGACAAAATTAATCTTGACAAACTATATATCATTCTGAAGGTATAAGCCTCAAGCACCAACGATAGATCGATGTTTTTCAATGGAAAGCTTATAAGGAATGTCTTGTGTAAGCAGTACACATCAAAACATGCATATTAAAAAAGGCAGTACGTACTAGATTCCTCATAATAATGAGACACAAACGCATCCGCTGCTGTAAATCCTGGTTTAGTTAGAAAGGTAAGGTTCCACTGAACAACATCCCATACAGCACTTTTAATCCAATGAAACAATAACACTGTAATATGGATGGATATTCCCGTGTTTGTTTACGTCATATTTTTGTGGGGAGAATTATTGTTTGTATTCGTTCCTGAAAAAAAAAGGCATCTTGGTAGTAAAAAGCAACATGATTTTGTAGCGTACAGTGTTACAAACAGAATGAGACCATCTACTAAAAAACAGCAAAATACACCAAAACAGAACTGAATGTACGGAAAGGGAAAAGGGATAAATGTCTTGTTACACTGCAGCATAATTAAAATAATTCTCACACTCCAGTTAATGTTCTGTGATTTTTTTCCAATTCATCTTGCAATTGTTCCTGTGTTTTTGAAAAGTAAGGAATAAGCAATTGTGTGTGTGTGTGTGTGTGTGTGTGTGTGTGAAGTTGATTTCTTTAGTAATATTTTCTCTCTGTGTCAGTTTTAGTTTTTTAGCATGACAAATATTTTTACATTTGTATTGCAAAAGCATGTACTGTGTGCAAAATTAAAACGATGAAAAACAATATAACGAAGAAAAAAAAACGGAAAAAAATTAAATGAAATAAAAGTACCTATAATAACATGATAAGAAAGAGCATTATTATTGTGCAGAAAACAGTCAGACACTGTGCTGCTGTAACACAGTAGTCTGCACATTCCCCTAGAAAGACGGGCAGATTTTCACTCTTTGACAGAGACTCAGATTTGTGATGTTTGATTTATTTTGTGTTAAAACATTTCCAGAATTTGTTTGTCCATTATTACAGAAAGTGCAGCTCTGTCTGAGTTTAGTTTTGATCACAGTGTGGACACAACCTCTCTTTCCGTGGATGCCATGTTTTCCTGTATTTGCCTGTCTCGGTTAAAAAAAAAAAAAAGAAGATATTCTGTGGTTTTGTTCATTGTAGGTAGTTAAAGGTGGCTCTCATTTGTAAGGAAATGCAGCAGAAACAGCTTTTCAAATCTTTATTTCATAGTTTGATAAAATTAATAATATGCAATGAATTTGGAAAGTTGTTTGTCAAATGCCAATGTCAGCAATTAATTTAAATTTAAATAAATTGTTAAAAACATACTTTTTTAAAATTCCAGTACAAATGAATAAATATCCATTGTATTTCATTTTAGCATTATTTTGTATTTATTTTTCATTTTTATAATGATCTTTGGGTCACTCAACAATAGTAGGTGTCATCTTTTAGAGACATGGAGATCCAGAAAGAAATGTTTTATTAGGATATTCTTATCTTTCTTTCTTAAAACCATTTAAAATAAGATTTAATCTTGGAAAAAAAACAGCAAGTTTTTATCCTTTAACTAACTAAATGTGTTTCCTTATGATAGAGAAGAGGAACCATATCAAGAAACCATATAAGAGCAGCATGGAACAATATCCTCTGAGTAAGTATTGAGCAATCCATCCTTTTATCTATTCATTCATCCATCAATACATCCATATCAATGTCTCTCTGTTTTATTTACAGTGTCAGAAGTGAACATGATGCTGTTGGGAATGACTGGATCAGGAAAGAGTGCATCAGGAAACACCATCATAGGTGGACATAAAAAACCCTTCAAAGAAGATTTTTCTCCTTCATCTGTGACCAAAGTCTGTACAACAGAAATTACAAAGATAAACGGACAACGAATCACTGTGATCGACACTGTAGGACTCTCTGATACAGATGTGAAGATTACAGATGCTCAAACTCAAATAGAGAACAAATTACAGCGTACAAATCTTGATGTGTTTCTGCTGATGATAAAACTGGGTGAACCTTTCACAAAGGAGAAAGAAAAAGCTGTGAAATGGATCCAGGAGAATTTTGGAGCAAACTTCTTAAAACACACAATAGTGCTCTTTACTCATGGAGATGCATTAAAGATGCCAATAGAGACATATCTGAGTAAGTGTGAAAAACTGCGGTCAGTAGTTGATCAGTGTTCAGGAGGTTATTATGTGTTTAATAACAAAGATGTAGATCGATCTCAGGTCACTGAGCTTCTGAAAAAGATAAACACACTGTGGGTGAAGAATAATAAGAGCATGTACACTGAACGTGACTATGCAGAGGCTCAGAAAACTCTTCTGATCAAAAAATGTGCTACAGGAGCTGCAGTAGGAGCAGGTGTAGGAGCAGGAGTAGGAGTAGGAGCAGTAGCAGCAGCTGAGATTGGAGCAGCAGCACTAATAGGAGCAACTGGAGGTGCAGCTCTGCTAGTAATAGGAGCTAGTGTAGGAGTGTATTGTTTGGCAAGAAAATATAATCCCTTTAAAAAGGATAACGTGACTAAAAGACCCTAAGTATCGTTACAAAACACACACACACAAAAAAAACATGGGTAACAAGGGTAAAACAAACATTTGAAATAAGTGTGACCACCCTGCATACACTGTAAAAAAACAACTTGTAGAATCTACTAATAATACTAATAAAATACTAATAGAATACTAATAAAATTGAGGTAAAAATTTGCACTCAGTTTGTGTGAGTAGATTCTACCCTATATATATTTGGGTAAAGAATACCGAAATTTAACAGCTGACAAACTAAACAAAAATAGATAAAGTATACCTAATAGTTTTCAATACACCACACAACTAATTACCTATAAATTGAGTAACATTAACTCTATTTTTAGCAGGCAATAGTTATTCATAATTAGCCAATATGAAAATGTTGAAATTTCAACAAACCACCATTATTGTGATCAGTGTTTGCTTTAGTTGGGCTCTTGACTCTTGCTTTTCATGAAGTTAATTCTCTTTCAGTGCTCACAGTAGTGTTTCAATATAAACGCTTATACATTAATAAAGACAGAGATGTTTTAAAGTTAAGTTGGAGTAGAGTTTTTGTGATGGGTGTCAAGCTGTAATAAAGTTGAGAAATAATATTAAATATGTTGAATTTGATCATTACTGATAATTACATTACTTTCATTACTGATGTAAATGTTCTGTTTCACAAATGCAAAGATACTGTGGCAAAAATATACAGAAAGATTTAGACATCAACACTTTATATGTTCTACTTTTCATATATTTATATAGGCTAACATATATTCTACATTAACCCTTTGATACACATCATCATGAGTTTATTTTTCTATATCTTTGCAAGAAATTATTTTTATCATTCAGAATTCCAGGAATTCCTCAATGAACTTGTTTTTGATCATCACAAAGCCTTATTTTTATTTTTTTATTTCTTACTTTTTGAATAAAAATTGTTTTTGTGTCACAACCCTTCTAATGCACAACATGGGTCTAAAACAGTGCATGTGAGCGGAGTGGAGCGTAGCGGTCATATTTCGCTCGCTCAATACGCTCAGCACCGCTCGCTCAACCCAAAATGCCCTTTGGTAATTTCCTAGTTCGTGGAATAAGCAATAGTTTGTCTAATGTTTCTAAAAGTAAATTCTAAAATCCTGTAAAGATTGACAGATGTTTTAATAGACCGCATTTCCCTGCAGTTTTGGTCTTTTAGAAAGTGTGTTTCTTTTATTAACGCCACTAAATAATTCTTTAGGTGCATTTCATCTTGTGTATGCTTTTCATAGGCCTGATAAGCAAGGTGTATTCTGTGAAATTCTATGTGCATTTATTTCATCTTGTGTGCGTGTTTTGAATGTTCTGTTGCACAATAACTGAAGCTGTGATTTCATGAAATAAAGTAGGCCTAATGAAAATCAAATATAGCCTACTTTTTCAGTTATTTAATTTTTTAGGAAAGTTTGCCAAGTAGCTCCAAAAACAAGACGTTTTTTTTGTGTGTGTGATCAAATATTTAATATAAAGAAAACAACAACATAAAACATTTCAAACAACCAAAAGGAAATATGTATGTACATGTATATCAAATACATATACGCACCATGCACTGATACAAAATTAACAGTTATTAAGAAATAAAATAAAGGGGTACGCACACACATACACTTAGGGGAATTACTTGTATTCAGGAGCTCCAATTAAACCAACTTAAATTACAGGTAAAGAGAAGAGATCATCTCAACCAAGTTTTCAGTGACTCTGCAACAGTGTGCCAACTAGAAAGGGTCTTTCCATTTGCACCATTTACTCGAGCAGTAGACAGTTATAAAAAATACACATCCAGATATGTAAGAATCCAGCATTTAACAGAAAGAGAATGAGGAGGTTTCCATCTTAATGCGATCATCTTTTTAGCAGCTGTGAGGCCAGCTAGTAAAAGGCACTTGTTCTGATTATTAATATTCAATATTGTTAATTTATTCAATAACAAAACCAGGACAGTTACAGGTACAGTTGCTGAAAAGACAACAAAAAGACAGTTTTTAAATTAATAATTTTAATTTAATACATTTAAATTAATAAAATTAATTTGAAAAAGTGCAAGCTGAACGTCACCCTGAAACATAACCGTTACAAATTTCATTATAAACGGGGAAAAAAACACAATTAGGCCTACCAGAGAAATGTTGTCAGAGCGTGATCTGAGCGGGATCTGGTTTACCGGTGAGCGTGAGCTGAACATTAGCGGTGCGTTTGCTTTGGCCATGAGCGACTGAGCGCTCCGCACACCCACAAATATCGCTTTGCTCACATGCTCTGCTCTAAAATGACCCGTATTCATTTCCTGTTATTTCAGTTATGCGTGAGTGTTTCTTTGCTGAATCTCTGAAAGAAATGTTTTTCTGTCATTTATTATTCCAGATAGTATTTAAATATGTTGTTTATGACTTCCACAAGTCATTTTGTTTATTTTTCCTTCCTTACTTTATAAACAAACACAGTTTTTGTATTTCTACATCAGGTTTACACACATGGGTCTAAAATGACCTGTTATTATTTCCTATGTTATTTCAATCATGCCTGAGTGATTCTTTGCTGAATCTTTGAAAGAAATGCATTTGATCATTTATTATTCAAGGTATTCACTAAATATACAGTTTTTTGATTTCCACAAATCATTATGTTCATTTGTTCATTTTCTTTACTTTATAAAAAACACAGTTTTGTATTTCTACATCAATTTTACACACATGGGTCAAAAATGAGCCATATAGAAACCTTTGATATTTGCTATTTTTTTGCAAGTATGAACATATTTACTGCAGAAAACTTTTCACCTGTCCCACATTTCACAACTCAACATGGCTGCTTTTGTATAATTGATGCATTTAGACTTATTTTATAATTTATTACCACAGAAAATGTCATATTGTGAAAGATAACTGGATATAATATTTGAATGTTAGACTAAGGTTACCTTGACCTTGAAATCTATCACTAGTGAGAAACGTCCAATACTATTAGTTAGCTTGTTGTTGACATATTCTATTTTAGCTAACTAACGTTAGCTAGGTCAACAAAATAAAAGTCAAAATAATACATTATTATATACAAGTATATATCATTGCTGTCAGGCAGAAACTTTGTATCTCTACATTTCATCATTTTTATTTTTTGTCGTAAACCAGTGCTATTGGTCACCCTTTATGTCTGTCAGTGTTTCTGGAAAGTAATGGTTTTGGACATACAATGTTTCTGTCTGACAGCGACAATATATAATCAGTAAATACATGATCAACTGCTTGTTGTGCACTCTTGATCTAGAGTGTTAGTATGGCTGATCCCAGACATTAATGGCTGAAATGTTTGTAGAGATGCTGCAAGATGAGGAAGATCAGGCAATTCTTAGTCCTGATTCAGAGTCTGAAATATCTGATGCTGATGACCTAAGCCTGATTCGGACGGTAATTGTTTCTTATGTGGACGTCTGTAAAAATAAATATACATATCACCTCAGTGATAAAACTCATGGATTCAGATGGTGATTTATTCACAGTGGAGGAGTGAGTCTGTGATCCTACGAACCCGGGACCGCCCTGCTCACGTGGCCAGTCACATGACTGTCTGCTGTAAATAAAATTAATTTTACAAATTTATTCTTATTATTGTGTAAAATGTATTTAAAAAGAATACACTTTACATAAGTATTATTCCAAGCATATTTCATTATATTTATTTGATTATTTAAATCTCCTGTTTAAAATTAGGAAAATAGATATGCTATAGTTGTATATAATTATATGCGATATATCTGTTTATAATACACATTTTAAAATTGTATCGCATACCTGCTGCTGCCATAATTAAGACCCATTTCGAATGTTTGAATGAGAGTTTCTTCTCTTTCTGCTCCCAGTCGCTGTGGTGGAGCAGTCATGAAGTATTGTTCTTTTAAATACTTTCCAGCATTTCAGAAATAATATGTATGGAAATTACACCGAAGTACAATGTTACCTTACGGTGTTCGGAGTGCTCAAACAGGGTTTAAACACTGAATTTTGAATTGATTTCTTCCTGTAAACTCAGAGATGTGGATTCGGACGGCAATTAAATTACCACACGACCTTGGTGTTTGTCAGAAAACAGTAGGTAATTCGGCCGGGGATTTTTACGCGGGTGGTGAGAGAAAAACACCGACATCTGGATTCGAACGGCATTAAAATCACCAACTACCCCCTGAAAATACTGAAAATCACTTACATCCCCCTGAGAAACAATTACCGTCCGAATAGTGCTGTAGACTATGTGCCACAGGGTCAGTCTGGAGTTCTGGGTGTGAATCTAGCTCTCCTAGACCTAGACGAAGAAGACTGGCACTGAAGACTTGTCTGATGAGTCCCCTGAAGAGAAAGCTCAGACCCAGTCCAATAGATTGAGTAAAAATGGTTTTCATCTACTCATGTAAGAGGAGAACCTGGAGGTGGCCTATGGTTCTGTGGTACAATGTGCTGGATGTTGCCCCCCTCAGTGCCTACACCAGGGGCAGCCAATGTTGGTCCTGGAGAGCTACAGTCCTGCAGAGTTCAGCTCCAACCCTAATCAAACACACCTGAACAAACTAATCAAGGTATAAGGGTTACTAGAAAGCTACAGGCAGGTGAGTTTTATCTAGGTTGGAGCAAAACTCTGCAGAACTATGGCTCTCCAGGACTGATGCTGACCACCCCTGGCTAACACCAAATCCACTACGCAACACCTTGATAACATGGGTGGTGTGACCAATGCATGACAGCTATTCATTAAGGAGCTGGTCAAAGAAATTGTCAGGCCCCATATGAAGAGGTGCTTGGAGGGCAGGCCCCACCTTCAAAACCATATTACAGAGGCAATGGGAAGATGTGGGATAAAAAAACAAAACACAGTCGCCACCCGGCCACAGGTACACATCAGCCAAGAGGGTCAATTGAAGAGGAAGTGTACAGGATCTGCACAGCTGCCAAAGACAGACAAGTCATCAGCTGGTGTTCAGTGTCAGGCCTGTTTGCAAGGAGCACAAACCTGCAGTTGTCATTTGTGAGGCATTTAAGCACTGAGATGGCAGTTTGATGTAGTGCTGTATCTGTGTGATTTTCTTTTGTTGGTTTTATTTTCATCTATTCGGTCACATTCACTACCATTCACTGCAGTTGCACTACAGACAGTGTTATCGGTTATCAGTGATATGTGTATGTTATGTGTGACAAAGGGGCAAATAAACATATTTCAAGTGTTAAATGTGCTGGTCTAAATAACTGTTAAAATAATTATTTTAACAAAATGTCTTTATACTTTTGTTTTATCATGCTTGCATAGATGGGTCATTTTTGACCCATGTGTGTAAACTTGATATAGTAACAAAAACTTAGGGAAAAAATAAAATATTAATTTGTGGTCATTGTAAAAAGATATTTTGAATATTCATGGATCATGGAATTTATAGATCAGGGAATATTAAATGCTGAAATAAACTGATTTCAAAAGATAAAACAAAAAAATGCCCAGCGAAGTATTAAATAACACAGGAAGTGAATACGGGTCATTTTGGACCCATGTTGTGCGTTAGAAGGGGTTTTCATAGCTTGTGCATCAAAGGGTTAATAATGCATTTAAAATTAACAATGACTGCTGTACAAAAAGTAAAAAAAAAAAACTAATGCAAAAAAGCTGCCTTTTTTTCCGAGTTGCATAGATGAGTATTTTCTTTCACAATCTCTTCTGATAAATTTTCAGTCAGATCGTTCTCTATGTGCAGTAGAGAAAAATCTCAGAATCTGTCCTGTGCCACTGAAGATGGGAGCCAGTTTCATCTTATTTCTTCTTCTTATTAGAAACTTATTTCTGACGTAGCTGAACCAACGGGCAGCGTGAATGCAAGCTGCAAAAAGTTTGACCTTCCGTACTTC
>JAFVLL020016916.1:0-18918 GCA_021397915.2 Tor tambroides
ACCTTTTTTAAAAAAAAAAAAAAAAAAAAAAGAGTATAACCTTTTTTTTTTTTACAAAATTTTACAAAAAATGTAACGCAAAGTAAAGACAATAATATTTTGCCATAGAAGAACCATTTTTGGTTCTACAAAGAACCGTTCAGTCAAAGTTTCTTTAAAGAACCATCTAGAACCATCTCTTTCTTACCTTTTTATAATCTAAAGAACCTTCTTTCACCACAAAGAACGTTTTGTGAAACAGAAAGGTTCTTCAGATGTTAAAGGTTCTTTATGGAACCATTTAGACAAAAAAGGTTCTTTTATGGCATCGTGAAGCACCTTTATTTTAAAGGGTGTAGGATCAGCTGACTTTACATTATGAATTGCTCATTGAGAGTGGATATAGTGTGTTTGAAAGTTTAAATGGCTGAAAATGCTAGTATCCTCATTTACCACTTCTCTCACTTAGTAAGACCTCAGTTTTCACACATTGGTCTCAAACAAAGATTAGAAACGAGCCATATTTGCTCAGAAATTGGGCACAACGTTGACAAGATTTTAAAGGAAACAATGGCTCTCTGTGAACTTGTTCACACCATGTCTGAAGAGGCTGGGCCAAGTGTTTTTTAACTGCCCAAAAGAACACGTTATTGTTCAGAGGTTGCTCTTTGATGTCTCTGAAGACTTCACAGTTAAGTTCCATTTAAATATCTGATTCGTCTCTGAGTTTTCTCATATATTTTGATGTCTAGTAGGTGAAACAAAGTGTTCGTGACATCGCTTTCCTATAGGTGTTCAGGTGCCAAACAGCATTTTGGTGTGAAATATTGTTTGCGAGTATTCGTTTGTTTCTGTCGTTTAGTTGTATAAGACTATTTGTGAACAAGCCTTAAGAACAGCAAGCCTGAAAGCAACACTAGTAATCACAAACAGCCCTTCACACTGATCTGACACGTGTGTTTGTTGGTGCTGTGCTCAGGTCTTTTGTTGCACTTTTGTCTCAGACACGAAGAGGCCAGAAGTGAGGATTCACTGCCACGTCACCACCTGTCCACATGCACGATGTATCACTTCCCCCTACGACCAGCGTTCAGGTCAACAACATTGTTCAGCTCTCCTTAAGATGCATGTACAGCAGTGTACACAGAAATGGAACAAGGGTATTTTGATTTAAAACAATAAGAATTGCAAAAACGTAAGATGTAAAAAAATATATATATATGGTTTTAATTTAAAATATAAAAAATGTCAAATTTAATTCGAATTATTTTATTTTAAAATGATTTTATCTTAATTTAATGCAAAGTAAAGATCAGACCTGGAATCAGGAAATTTAACTAAATGAAATAAATTATGGAGATTATACTTTATACATTATACTTTTATTTTCATTTAAAACTAAATTACAGTTGCAAATGGAGCAATTTAATTTAAAAATAGTTTTATATCAATTTAATACCATTTAATCTTAAATGCAAAGAAAAATTCGAAATGTTTTGAAATTAGGAAATTTAACCAAATGGAATCAATTATCGACATATAACATTATGGTGTTATTTTGATTTCAAATGTAAAATAACAATTGAAAATTCAATATTTTAATTTAAATGGTTTTATTTTAATATCTTATTTCATGAAAACAGAAATTTCAAATGATTTGAAAAGTCCTGAAAAATCAGGAAATTTAGCTAGATGGAATAAATAGCTTTAGTTGTTTTTCAAGATACAAAATCATTTGATAAATATTATTAATACACTAGTAACTGTAATAATGAACAGACATACTATATGTAAAAAGAGAAAGGAATGGAGATCAGTCAGTTTATTTTAAGGTTCAGTTCTCGCCATTAACAAACCATTAACTATGACTTTTGCATCAATTAACTCTTAATTTGCTGCTTATTAATAGTTAGTAAGGTAGGTGTTAAGTTTAGGTATTGGATAGGATTAGGGATGTAGAATATGGTCATGCAGAATATGTGCTTTATAAGTACTAATAAACAGCCAATATGTTAATAGTGAGAATTGGTCCCTATACTAAAGTGTTACCAGGAGATCATACATAAGTCTTTTTTTTTTATTATTATTATAGGTAAAGTCTCAAATGTATGACCTCTTTGTTTCTCCGTCTCTGTCTGTCTCTCCTGCTGTCTTGTTCTTTGTCTCCTCCTCGCTTATCCTCTGCTGTGTTGTAATGGTTCCGAGTTCCTTATATTCCACTGAAGGCTTGTTCTGGAAGCGCTGTGGGAGGTACGTCTGCTGCCATTATCCACATTGTCACGGCTCCCATGGCTCGCTTTCAATATTCAAACGCACAGGGAACAGGGATAGGCAGCAGCCTGATAGGATTGTTTCCAGAGTCCATATCCCAGGCTGAGAGATTTCTGCCTCTTGCTTCCCTAGTGTGTATGTGATTGTGTGTTAGAGATCAAGACGTTCACTAAAACCCAACTTTATGGGATTTTGCACTGTGCTGTGTGGTTGTGGGTAAGGTATGTTGGCAGAGTGTTTGTGAGTCTTGCAGTCAATGTTAAAACACACACACACACACTCACAAGTTAAAGCATATAGTGCATATGAGAGTTAAGTGAAGTGATACACTTGTGTAACTTTAACATCTGTGGCTTATCTACACTTAGAAGGGATGCATGTTATTACCTTAAGATACTAATATGTACCCTTTGAGGGTAAATTAGGATAAGGTACAAAAGTGTACCATTGATCATTAGAGCTGCCCCAGTGCAGCTCTAATGATCATTTTTGTGCAGTTTTTCCTAAAATATTATATATTAAAAAGATTAGTGAAATCCATGTATGTAATTAATGTGTAATTTCATTTTATTTATATATATATATTTATATTTTTTTAACCTGCTGCCAGTTACTGCCCCAGTGCATCCCCAATGGTATTGTTTCTGATTAGTACAGATATACATACAGGAAAATGTTAGAGAAATGAATGTCTTATGTAACTATTTATTCTGTTTATTTTGTTTTAGCCATATGGTTCAGAACCATGTACCTACTGTATGCACAGTTACTGCACCCAATGCAGCCCAAATGGTCATTTTTATGCATTATTTCTGATTTTATCATTTATCAGAAATGATTTTATTTTATTTTATTTTATTTTAGTCCTTGCAGCAGGTCTGTGACTATATAGGCATTGTTTTTGTAGGGTTTTTTCTTTTCTTTTCTTTTCTTTTCTTTTCTTTTCTTTTCTTTTCACCCTGGGGGAAAATGAAGAGACATTTCCAAAAGATTTGAGTATTTTTAGAAAGGAAAAGCATGGCAAGCTGTTATGTGATTATTTATTTATTTTGCACCTGCACAACTTTGCAGGTAAAATAAGTTAATTCAATCTGATGGGATTGTTTTCTCCCACTGGGAGGATTGTTTTCTGTTCTGCAGATTCTTCCAGAATCACGCTGATGATATAACACTCGAAGACATACGAACGATACCTGGAGTAACTTAAAACGGTTGGGGAGTGGCGTTCTGCAGCTTTTCGGTGAAACAAAGTGATTTTTTGACATTTCTTCATCGCCTGGCGATGTCGCAAACTCTCAGCTGCTGTTCCCTGTAGTCAAGACCACTTTTATTCACAAAAACAAAAGTTTGCTTCAAAAAGGGCTTCGGTTCATCTGTGGCGAGAGCTATTATTTTTCATCTATTCAAAACGCTTCCCTGTGGGTATAATTACCCATTTCATTCCCAGAATAAACTTTCCATTTAGATATTGGTAATGGTATCAATATCTGTTATATGACCCTCTCTAGTAGCCTACTTGGTATCGGATCGAAAAGAAAACAAGTAGCATCTCCCGTCCCTAGTGATTCATCCTGTATTCAGTTATTTAAGATCCTGGCTTTTTGTACTGTGAGAATGACTCGGGTGTTTTGACTCTTGTTAGCAGTGTGCACTATATAGATTTATACCCATGATGCTCAGCACATACAAGTGTAACTTCTCCTAGGAAGTGTCCCAGTCTCCTCTTGTTTGCTTCAGTCATGCAGTGTCCCCTCCAGCAAAGTATACACTAGTCCCTGGTCCCTTCTTCCCGCTCATTCATGCGTGCTCATAGCGGCCTGTCTAATTGCTGCGGCGCTAAACAGCCGATCGATCGGCAGATGAGCTGAAACGTGATAGGGCGCCATGATTCACGTAGATATCGATGTTTTCTTGACCCCGTCTGCACATAAATAAAGCCAAACGGTCTGACACATTCTGTCGTACATCCTTATCAGAGGATCCAGCCGTATCGTGAGGACCAGGCGCGATGGAGATTTATAGAGGTCTTAAAATAGCCCTTAAAGATGACAGCGGTGATAGAGCTGCATGTAAGATAAGCATGTGACTTCATGTTGATCGATGGCAGGGAAATAAAGTGTAATCATAACGGAGAACGGAGACGGGAGCTGTGTGTGGGACGTCGTGTCTGAGCCCCTGTCCGTCCGTCGGGCCGATTGTATTTGCTCTGTTTACAGTCCCTCCTGACAGATCTTTTGTACAAACTTTGCTGGCATCATGGCATATTGCTGGATAAGCACCAACTGTCTCACTCTGCTCTCTTGGTAAATACCGTTTCAGTCATATTTGTCAACCTTAAACTCTGTCGCTGCCTTATCTTTCCTGTGCCTACACATTGAGTATCTTTAAAAACAGCCATATCTATTCACTTGTTTTTCTGGTACATGCTAAGACAAGGATAAATATTACTAACAATATAGGTAACACTTCACTCTATTCTCACTAGTTGCTTTTTATTAGTACTTATAAAGCACATATTCTGCATGACCATCTTCTACATCCCTAATCCTACTCAATACCTAAACCTAACCACTACCTAACTAACTATTAATAAGCAGCAAATTAAGAGTTAACTGAGCCAAAAGTCACAGTTAATGGATTTGTTAATAGTGAGAATTGAAAGTGTGCCCATAATATATAATAGTCAATATCAATAGAGTGCTGCAGGTATGACATTTTTTCTAGGCCAAAACCAGACACAAGGTAGCATTTTAGTACTCCTGGTTCCATCAAGTCAATGAGTTATGAATGGGTTTATGGTTAACTCTTTCTCTGCCAGCATTTTTGATGGTTTTCATTACATTTTCATGGCACCCAAAATATTTTGTTGTATGAATATTTGAACATGCACACGTCAAAATAAATAACAGAGCCTCTACTTTTAAACAAGCCAACAAAACATGTTTTACTCTAGCTTCAAGCATTCTTTTTTATCAACACTTGAATGTAGGTAAGTTTCATAAAAAAGAGCTGAGAAAATCACGTTCTTATCAAAGACTACACCTGGATCATATTCAGTGCGATGATCAAAGCATAGATGCAGTAGATGGCTTCCATCAACACTCCTTTACCACTTCCTGGATCAACATTTTAATCTGTAACATTAGGCAGTTTTCATTTATATGCTGTTTATTGTTGATGATCACAATATCACAAGTTTGCTCAAATGCTGTATAACTTATCCTATACTTATGCTGCATACCTCAAATCCTGCTGCTTGTTTGTTTTTTAGAGTTTAGGTTTGTAATCTGCTAAATGATAAATGCATAAAAATCTCAGAGACCAACAGCATTTTAACCGTGCTTCCATATTTATTATTTTCTTTCTTAACTAGCTGAGACTGCAGCAAGCATGTTCTGACAGTATTCGAGAACCTTCTTAAGGTTTCCATTACTTAAGGTTAAAAATCTAGTTGTGATTTTTCTGATAAAAACATTAAAGGTTGAAGGTGATTAAAGATTTGCTCCAAGCTGCAGTTTGGCTAAATTTATAATAGCCTCCTAATTATGGCTGTCTTCACAGGAAGTCCTTAAAGCTTCTTTTTTGTTGGCAACAACTGATTTATAGGCACTTCTTGTTAAAAGTTGCATGTTATAAGCAATCCAAACTCACAGTTTGTTTGGAGCAGCTTTTACTGTGAGACACTGAAAACATCATTATCATGAGCTGATCACAGTGCTGTGCTTCACTATGAAACATGCAGCACGTATGTTTAATTAAATCACATCCTTTACGATTCCTTAATCGCAATTGTTGTTTGAAAGCAATTTGGTTTTGAGTAATTGTTCAGCCCTAGTGAACTTTTTCCTTCATTGCTACTGGTTAAGAAAATTAAGAAAAGAGGAATCTCCATTGGAAAAACCATTCAGGACACCTTGGCAACCATCCACAACACACTGTTGTCATACCAGTGAGTTTTGCATGCACATATTACTTTTCTTCAGAAAACATTAAAATCTTGTTTGTGTGCGTGTTATTTCTCAGCAGTGGTTGACAAGCTGTAATCAGCCTCAGGATTTGAGTCCCTGCAGGGGGGTTTTGTTGGTATTTGCATCAGGCAGTTAATGAAATGATCAACGAGAGAACAAAGAAACAAATAAATCAAAAGCCGAAGAGAAGAAAGGCCTCCGACGAGGCCTAAGAAAGCTGTGTCTTTGTGTGTGCGCTATTGATGGCCAGATGTTATAGATCGTCACGTCTTTGCTGGGCTCTGGTCGATGTCATGCGCGGCATCTAATATCCTCCAATTTTCTTCCAATGCCACATTTAAGAATCGCACCCGAAGGATTAAAGCCTTTGCTGAAGGCTTCCCGCTGACCACGGGACATAATGTCATTTCATTCCTGACTTTAATGTGTTCCCAGGGGGTTTACACTGTCCTCTGCACCGAATCAGGCAGTTTTAGTTGGGCTTTGCCTCTTTTTCCATTTCCAACAGGGTCAGTCGAGCCGCAAAGGCTGAACGCTTGATCAATCTAACTAATTATGGCTTAATTACGGAGCTTGTTCTAAACCAAGGACTTCACAATAACATGCCAATGAGAGCACCTCAAGACAAGTGTTTAATCGGGGAGGCATGACTACACAACGATAAAACACCGCACTGGTTTTTTTTCGCCATCAGGCATGTTCATTATCTGTATTGACGACAGTGTTTCACCACAAGGCTGATTTACTGATATTGTGCAAGTGATACATGCTGAAAAAAAGCAGCCTAAATCAGCCGAAGGTGGTTTGTTGCTCTTTGCTGGCCATCAAGCTGGTTCTAGAGGTGTTTTGGTTACTTACACAGCTTGCCAACCAGCTAAACACCATATTAGTCAGTCCTCAAGACCAAATAAATTGGGCTAAAAGTTGCCAAAACACTTTAGACTGAAACAAGTTTAATTGCAGTGTTAAAATTATTATGGCCATGGTAACACACACAAGATTTTAAAATATTTTAATTAATATACACTACTGTTCTAAAGTTTGGATTTTTATTTTTTTAATATTCAGCAAGGACATTACATTAATTACAAAAAAAATGCCTTTTAAATAAATTCTGTTCTTTTTTTACTGTTAACATAAAATATTAAACCGTTTTCAACATTGCTAATAATAAAAAATGTATATTTCTTGAGCAAAAAAATCTGCATATTAAAATGATTTCTGAAGGATCATGTGACAGTGAAGACTGGGGTAATGATGCTGAATTTTAATACAGAAGAAAACTGTTATTTCGAAATTGTAATAATATTTCATAATATTCATAGAGACATATTTCCAAAACATAAAAAGAATCTTACTTGCTCCAAATTTTTGAAAAATAGTAAAATAGTGTATATATAAAACAACAAACATATTTTAAAATGTATATATTGTAAATATATCTAACAATGTCGATATATTCATAGTTTCATGTGTTGCTAATACTGTATTTTCTGGTTATTTTCTGTTTACTACTTGTCCCTTGACCCCTTCGTGACCTCACACTCCAGAACACACTGAAACAGTGATAGAGAGAGAGAGAAGGGTGATCGAGGCGTGCAGAGAGTTCTGTTATAGCAGCTTTAGTGCACTCTGGGTCAGATGAAGGCATTTTGAGATTTAATGAAAATTTAATAAACACATTTTGGCTCTGGCTATAGGCATTCCTTGCTTCAATCTTTATGCAAGCAGTCTGCCATTCCTCTTTCACTCTCCTGCAATTTTTTTTTCTCTGAAAGTAGATCTTTGAGTGATTTTTCTCTCATGTTTCTGTTGGTCTCTGTAGGTTGGAGAATAAATGATGGATCCACCCATAGCATACGTGATAGAGCTATATATATCCATACATACATGGATAGCTTGAATCAGCATAAAGTGAGGCAGAACATGGCGGTGCTGTTAAGCTGGACAACTGAACAGATGTCCCATAATTCTCCCTTATTTGAACCAACAAAATCCCAGTGATTTTATCCCTGTGGCTCATAATCTAACAGCAGATACTGCTCGCAACCTTTGACCTCCACTGTATCCAGAGTTAATCGCATCAATGAAACTGGCGATGTTTATAGTTGTATATTATAGTATATACTAATGGACATGATGGGGAAAAGATGTATCTTGATTATGAAACCATTTTAACATCAAACATAATGTCGAAAAGCATGATAGATAGATAGATAGATAGATAGATAGATAGATAGTTTGTCATTTTGCTCATCTAAGATGTTATTTCAGTCAGTGTAAAATGGACTCAATTTAAAAGAAAAAAAAATTCAATATATATGATGTATGAATATGATGAAATACTGCATTTAAAGGATGTTTCCTTAAAAAACATTAATAAAACAAAAATAAAGAGTGTTTATATTGTATACACTATTTTCTCTATCAATTTACTGCAGTTTTATCCTTCAGAACTCTTACAATGCTGATAATAATTGAGTTTTTTTTAAGGGTCTTTATGATATAAGTTATGGTTGAATTATGGATTTTTTTTAATGAGTGCAATCTAATGAATTTTCAATTATCTGTAACTAACAGCATCACACGGCAGTCCAAAAATACAGCCACAGACATTTTCATCAAATGATAAAAAAAAAGACTGAATTTTGTAAAACCTATATAAAACATCTACATCCTTATCTGACACATATTTGCTAGTTCAGTCACTCTCTCAGTATCTTTGTATTATTCAGTAGTTTGTCGATATTAAGCTGTTTGGCTTCAGTCAGCATGACTTACAAAGCAGGAGGCACTTTTTCCCACAAGCACCGCCGAATAAACTCCTTAGGTATTGGTTATGTAATATCTCACTGTATAAACTGCTGTGGACTGAAAATGACTGTTAACCCCCCTTTCTCCCTCGCTCTTTCTATCTTTCTGTTTATCTCGATCTGTCTAGATGTTTAGCTGGAGAAACTGCACTGAGGTCTGACAGAAAACAGCTTGTTGACTTGTTTTCAGAACCAATTGCAGCGTCCAGCCTGTTGTGCTCGTCCAATCAGATGCAGGCGGCAACCAATCAGCAGGTATCGCTCCCCAAAGCTACAAGGCTTGAACATTAAAGCTCAAGAGCTGCAGATCAATGAAGCCGAGAGAGACCTTGTCACATAAGATCTTACAAAATTATCCCAAAGATGCTACATGGCATGAATAAGTCAGTCATCTTCATGAAAAATACAAATGTGAATCGTTAAAGAGTCGTTTGAGGTTTATACCTCATCGCTCATGGGGAAGGGGTCTCTTCTGTTCTTTCTAAGAGCCTCACCTTTGTGCTGTGATCCCTTCTTTCTTCATCTGCCAAAGTCCCTGCTGCCTTTGCTCTGAATGCCCAGGTGATTTTTCAATTTCAACAATCTGTCTTTCTATGTTCCCTCACGTCACATTCTATAACGCAACTGTTACAAAAGCTGAAGCAACCTTTGTCCCATGTCTGAATCCTGTATTTAAACTGAAGCAGGTTGGATAACGAGAATGATCACAGTCATTTACTTTTCATTAAGAGCCAGCTTCGTCCTAGATCTTTCTCTTAAAACATTTAGGAGACCCCAAATAAATGATAATGAAAAAAGACCCAAATGTTTGGGTTTTTTAGTATTATATAAAGATTTATTAAGTAAATTTTAGTTGAAATTTTAAGTTTTCAATTTTAAGTTTTTGTTTTGTAAATATTTCAGCATAACTTTAATTTAGTTTGATTTCAGTTATTTCAGAGTAATTTTATTACTTCATCTTAAGTTCTGTTTTTGTTTGTTTTATTTCTGCTTTTAAGTTTAATTTATTCATCTAATATTTGTTTTATTTCAGATTTATTTCAGTTTCTAAAAAAATTATTTTTAATAGTTTTCTTTTTAACAATAACAACACTGTATGAAACAACCTTTGAAACACTGTACAGTAAGACTACAGTTATACAGCGTTATTGTGGATAACAGGCCGAAATTTGAGGGTTTTCTTTTCACACTGAAATGAACTTGCAAGATTTGAGCACAGTGTGAGAAACTGCTGAGAGCTTTAATGAAACTCTAAAGGTCCTTGCACAAATTTTTGTATGTGTTTTTTCATATTCATCATCCAAAACTTGCACACCATAAGATCCATCAAAAATGCAGAAAATTAGGGGTGCTCCGATTGATCGGCTACCGATCACTATCGGCCGATAATCGTTTGGGGATGTTTGATCGGCGGTCTCTAAAAAGGCAGATCTCAAAAAACCGATGTCTAGCTGATGACGCGTCTGCTGTGAGAGGTTTGGCACGACATGCAGCGCACCGTCTCAGTCTTTGTCTGGCGTGGGTGAAATAATTATAATGCTGTAGGTGAGGTACAATTCATATGTCTTCATTAAATAACTTTTATAAAGTAATTTGAAAACCTTATGTGAGACGTAATTTCACAAACAGCGTGAGTGAATCACCACGCCTGCTCTCTCTTTCTCTCTCAAAATGCGCAAACGGCTTCAAATCAAATCGCGTCTGCACTATAAGCAAGCTGCACGCTGAACAGTTGACAGGAACTGTCACTTGCACAATCGAGGCAGGGTCGTGTCGTCACTATAGTTTATAAATTGCATTTCTTTTTAATTCTTGCCAGTGTTTAAACCATTCAGCGCTCGCGCACTCTCTTTCACACACACATATAACGCCAGGTTCACATCCGTTTGCAGTGCGCATGCGGTGCGTATTTTTTCCGCGCTCATCATAATGGATTAGAGTGTTCACACTGCACACGGCTGCAGGTCCGGCGGTGCGTTCCAGGAGCGGTGCGTCTGCAGTGCAGAGATCGTATCCACTGCACGTGCTGAATTAAAGCGACAGCGCATTGTTTGCGGTAAATGTGAACATGGATTGACACGAAAATGTAGTAATACCACCATAAATGCATATAATTAATGTCTACTGTGTTTCACAGTCAACACATAGGGCTTTTTGGCTAGGTTTAAAGGGAAAGAGCACTTTTAGATAAACAAAGCAATAATTAATAGTACTTGTGGAGGTAGAAAAACGAAGTTCTTTATGAACCGCAGGATTGCTTGTAATAAAGATTTAAATGCAAAAGGAAAGGCAGTAGAGCTGACTGTTTCTGTCAATGGTAAGTTTGTGATTTTGTAAAGTAGTTTAAGGCCTGGTTTCAAGGACAGGGCTTAGACTAAGCCAGGATTAGGCCATAGTTCAATTAGGACATTTTAAGTAATTTTTATAAACATGCTTAGAAAAAAAACATTACTGGTGTGCATCTTGAGACAAAACAAAGGCACTGATATGTTTTATGATCAGTCAGTGCAAGTTTTTTCAGTTGAAACAGCTCAGATTTAAATTTTAGTCTAGGACTAGGCTTAAGCCTTGTCTGTGAAACCGGGGGTAAATGTTTTGCCACTTGAGCAACTTAATATATAAATCTAGAAGTAGATGCAAAAGTAAAAAGCATTGAATAATGTGTTGCTTTGCTTATATTTATTATGTTTAAACATCTGTGACCCTCGTCTATGAAAGATTGTATTACTGTACTGTGTAAAACAAATAATCACAATGCTGAAAAAGCATTTTCAGTAACAATGTTTGGATTTGAAATCAAAATAATGGATAAATGTTGTGTTTGTGGTAAACAGCCACAGATCAGTTGCAGACTCCTGTGTGAAAGCACAGTCAGTGCTGCTTCTGCACCGCTTACGTACCTCACATGGACTGCATGCACATTGCAAACGGAGTAGGCCTATGTGTGAACCTGGCATAAATGACCACCTCATATACTGCTCACAAAATCAGGCTTATGCTGTGTGTAAGCTATTGCACGATTGTAAAAATAAAAATGCACTGCATGATCAAACATTTAGGTGAGATAAATATATATTTTTGAAAAATGTCTAAACAATGCCCCCTCCACCCCTTAAATAAAAAAATCCCCTCTCACAAGAGTCACCTAAGGGGGAAATTCATTCTCAAAAATGAAATTCAGGCCCTGAATAAATGTCTAAAAATCCTGATTGGAGTATCACTATAAATAATTCTACATAATAAAAAGAAGGCTTTAAAAAGATCGGTATCGGTGACCGGATCAGCAGATACTGTTTTCTGTGATCGGCAATCGGTGATCGGCCTCAAAAATCCTGATCGGAGCACCCCTACAGAAAACTGAATCCGATCCGAATTTTTCGGAGGAAGTGTGTAAATATGATTTACACAACGTAAGGTTGTATTTATTTTTTAACGTGCGAGAATTTCGGACTCAGTGCACAAGGACCTTAAAGGATGCACGTGTGAGCGCAAGCAAACGCCAATTTGCTCTCAATTGAATCTCACTGCTGTTGAAGAACCAGCTGAGACATTAAGAAGGTCTCATTTCTAATTATGCGTCTCAGTAACTAATGGATTAATATTGCTTTTCCTATAGTTGTATTATCAACTATCATTAAAAAGATTGTAGACTAGATAAGTGATTTTAATGTAGTTCTCTTTGATAAGAGCCATGGCCAGTTTCTTATGACTATAATCTAATGGATGAAGAAGTGGGATAAAATCAGGGATTACATTTTCTATAACAGCATCAGATAGCAGTAAAAAATGCAGTGACTGCGTAATAGACAAGATATTTGCCGTTTTTAATTCTAAATGCACTTTATCCATATAAAATGAGTGTTAGCAGAAAATCTTGACAAGATGTTATATCTCAGAGTCTAAAGTCAAAATGCAAGCCAAAGTGACTGTCCAGATGAAAATTTCAAATTGCTTGGCAGTCTTAGTTTTTGTATGTTCACATTTGTGTTCACGTGCTTCTGTGCATGTCAAGCTAACCAAAACTGTTGTGTTTTGATGTGCTAGCTCTCTGTGGTGTTCTGCTCGAATAGGCTTCTGAAATCAATTCTCACCCTTGATTGTTACCTGCCTCGTTTTATTTATGTAATTTTCTCTCTCTCTTTCTCTCTCCTTCGCTTTGACAGAAGCTGATGAGAAAGTCGAACTGTTTCGGCTTGGTGTTTCCAAGGGATTCAGCCGAGACGCATTCGCTCTAGCTGGCCCGAACAGCACCACCTGCAGGTGCGTCTGGTCTTGTGGTAGATTTAGCGTTTGATTTGTGCGGGGTTCATCTTGATTTAATGATCGGGACTATGTAAAAATGAGCGTGAAAGGCTGCGTTTCTAGGGCGGCATGAATCATCAGCAGAAGTCCGACAGCATGCACCAATTTCATCCAATTTGCATTCGACAAGCATGTAAAGCAACCAAATCAAATGTTACAGAGTCTTCCTTTTCATCTCGACAAAAGAAATCTTCCTGGTTCGCTCAGGCAGTACGTGTGTTGGCAGAGCAGAAGGAGTTGTACATCACGCCTGGCCGGTTCAGTAATCACAAAGCTCCCAGACTCTTCCTGTCTATCTCCCACACAGAAAAAGTGAGTGAGTGAGACAGACAAGCAGAGAGAATGAAACAAATAGAGAGACACAGAGCAAGAGAAAGAGAGACAAATTCAGGATTGTTGAGATGAGTCTGCTTGGATTATGGGACAGGTTAGTAATAATATAATTGCCTTTGTAAAAAAAAAAATAAAAAAAAATTTAATTCTATGGTATATCCTCAATTGGAAGAACAATTAATACTTATTAATTCTAATATATATCAAATATTAAAATATAAAATTTGATAATTATAAATAAATCTAATATTTATATGTAATATTTAAATTGTTATTAATTTATTAATTAAACAATTTTATTACAATTTTAATTAATAAATATTAAATATTAAAAATTGAATATTATAATAATTTATTTAATATGTAAAATAACATTAAATAAATATCACATTAAAATATTAAATGATGAATATTATATAAAATTTTACATTTATATTATTATTATTGTTGTTGTTGTTGTTAATTCATTAGAATAGAATAGAATTAATATTATATAATATATTTTTTAAAACCATAGTTCAAATCCTGCTTTTTGCTTTCCAATCACTTCTGTGCTTTGTAGTTTATTCGGTATTTCATCTAATTCAATTTCATTCTTTTATTTCCCAGGTCGATCAGAGTTTGTGTGGGTGTGCGCACACAGATGTGTGTTTTGTGAAGTTCACAGATGAAATTTGTTTCCTAGCTATTCGTGAATAATATCGAAGTGCTTTCTGCTTGAAACTTTTGCAGTGTCGCGACATATTTATCTCGGAACAAGCCAGCACAGATCGTTGATTTGCATTTCAATACTTTTGGCTCGCAGTGTGCTTTTAAGTACACATTAGTGGTTCCTGTCAGTTCAAATGGCCCAGTCTTACATAAGTGAGCGACAAGCGACTGGACTTTCCATTATGCCGCTACAATCTACAAACCCTCAAGACAGCTGAACTGCAATGTCAGCTCTGAGCTGACTGAACACAATGAAACAACTGCCAACTCTCCACACGCTATTACCAGCCCACCACGCACTAATGGAACAAAGGAGAACTTTACCGTCTCCTTACCGCAGTGAAGGCTAACACTGTTGGACAGTAAGACCAAAGACCTAGTAGGGGACTGAGACTTCAGTGACAGTTTGTGTGTGTGTGTGTGTGTGTGTGTGTGTTCTTTTAAACATAAATAATAATTAAATAAAATGAATGTTTTAGGATGTTGAACAAAAGGTAAAAAGTGAGTGTGTGTGTGTCTCTCTCTCTCTCTCTCTCTCTCACTCTGTGTGTGTGTGTATGTATGTATATATATATATATATATATATATATATACACACACACACAGGGGTGTGTGTAGGTATGAATGTGTATATATGTGACCCTGGACCACAAAACCAGTCTTAAGTCGCTGGGGTATATTTGTAGCAATAGCCAAAAATCCACTGTATGGGTCAAAATTACTGATTTTTATTTTATGCCAAAAATCATTAGGATATTAAGTAAAGATCATGTTCCATGAAGATATTTTGTAAATTTCCTACTGTAAATATATCAAAACTTAATTTTTGATCAGTAATATGCATTGCTAAGAACTTCATTTGGACAATTTTAAAGGTAAAGATTTTTTTTGCACCCTCAGATTCCAGATTTTCAAATGGTTGTATCTCGGCCAAATATTGTCCTATCCTAACAAACCATACATCAATGGAAAGATTATTTATTCAGCTTCCAGATTATCTATAAATCTCAATTTCGAAAAATTGACACTTATGACTGGTTTTGTGGTCCATGGTCACATATATTAATTATTATGTATATAATGTATGTATGTATATAATTCAAAATATTTTCACAAAAATATCAATTTTATTTTTCTAAAATATGAATGCAATTTTTTTTTAAACTGATAACAATAAGAAACATTATTAATAACTGAGCACCAATAATAATTGCTAATAACTGAATGATTTCTGAAAGATCATGATAAATATAGAGATCATAATAAATATAATAGTTGAATTTATTTTAAATTGTATATTTCAAAATATTACGGTTTTTACTGTATTATTACTATTTCAAAATATGACTGTTTTTACTGTATTATTACTATTAATATTATATAAAATATTAATATATTTATTAGTACAATTGTACTAATATTTAAAAAATATGACTGTTTTTACTGCATTATTACTATTTCAAAAATGACTTTTTACTGTGTTATTACTATTAGTATTATATAAAATATTAAGATAATACTGCACTAACATCAAATATTAATATAATATATATTGTCATATTAAATAATTATATTTTAATTAAATATAATTATTTAATATATTATTTAATAATTGTTTTAAATCTTCAAAATATAAAAAATCTGTAATTCTAAATATAAAAATAACCATATAATTGTAATTAATATAATTATGTCATTATATTTGCATATTTATTCAGCTTAATTATTTAAATTAGAAAAGAATGCAAAATTGAAGCATTTTCTCCAGTGGTCTCATACTTTTGGACCCTGCTGTACCTCCAAACACCTCTCTTTATTTCAGTGTACGTGATCTACTGAGGCTGTAAAAAGTGTTTTTTTATCCAGTAGATGGTGTGTGAATGTGATCTTTAACATGGTGTTGAGGCTGCGGCAGAAGCTATCATTCCACGAAGTGCGCCAATAACTCTCAGTTGTGTTCAATGAGGGGAGATCGGTGAGCCTTTAAAAGACACCACTCTTTTATATTATATTCATGCTTGCTGGGTTTTTTTTGTTTTTCTCACAGGCCAGCTGTCTAAAAGCACCACTGTATAATTGATGTGTTTTTGCAGGCACAGGCTGAGCACAGACAGCGGGCTATAAACCCCTCTCAACAACATGTTCCTCTACGCCTCCTCCTCCCAGATGGCCTGCCTCTATCTCTCCTTCTTTCCTTCTCTATCACACATGCACACACTCTCTCTCTCTCTACCTCTCATACATATCTCCCCCTCTCTCTCTTTATTTCTCTCCGTGAGGACTAGAGGTTAAAGACTAAATTGGTCATCCTCAGGAGAACTGGGTGATTTGTGGCAGCATGTCTTGGTTTGAAAAAGAGACAGTAATTATGAGTAGGCCTACCTCACTGATAAAGGACAAAACTCTGTGTTTCTCCTATAAAAGAATGTGTGAATGAGGGTTGGGGAGAGAAAGTCATTGGGTAATTTATTTTGAATTTTCACATCTCTGTGAGGATTTATTTGGCAAAATAAAGCAAAATCAGGAATACACTGGAAAAAAGGCTTTGAAACAATTTTCACTCAGAAATTGCCAGTAAATGTCACAAATAATTACAAAGAAATTGGCATTAACACTGAATTAAATGTGACGATTTGATGTAGAAAGGCTGAAATAAAATATAATATTTGTGACCTGGACCACAAAACCAGTCATAAGTGTCAATTTTTTTGAAATCGAGATATTGAGATAAGCTTTCCAATGATGTATGGTTTGTTAGGATAGGACAATATTTGGCTGATATACAACTATGTGAAAATCTGGAACCTGAGGGTGCAAAAAAATCAAAATACTGAGAAAATCGCCTTTTAAAGTTGTCCAGATGAAGTTGTTAGCAATGCATATTACTAATTAAAAATTAAGTTTTGATATATTTACGGTAGGAAATTTACAAAATATCTTCATGGAATTCTTATTATCCTAATGATTTTTGGCATAAAATAAAAATCGATAATTTTGAGCCATATATATGCTATATATTTAATTATAATATATAATTATATATTATTATTAATATATGTTTATAATTATATAATAAACCTGGGGGGGGAAAAATCACTTATTTCAGAAAAAGAAGAATTTCCACATGTTGTCTGAGACATTTGGATTATTATTATTATTATTATGTATTCATGTAGTATTATTATTATTATTATCATAATCATAGTTGTTATTATTTATCATGTAGTTGTTGTTGCATTTTTTTTTAAGTAAAAAAAAAGTTTTAGCACTTAGCTTATTGCTTTAGTGTAGCACACGTTACGCCAAGCTGTGTACTTATTGCATAATTATTCTTACAGAATAATTCTAATTATACATAACTATTACATTAATATCAGCTGACTGGCAGGTCAGCCACCATAAGCAGATAGCAGACCATTTTTCAAAGCAATAATCCTTTGAAATGATAATATAATACTCTATTAAAAGTAGGCAGTATAGAGTCTCCTTGGCCTGTCCTACACGCTAGATTACTGTAATCTCTCCTCACACTCTCTACCTGCTTCTCTTCACCTATTGGTCAGTGCGGCTGTAATAAGAGCAGAGGGCTAATGCCAGAGAATAATGTTTTTATGAGCGACAGCAGAGGTCAGAATTAATGGCTGACGAGACGAACGCCCCGCGAGCCGGGAAGTCAGTCCCGAGGGCATACAAATGGCTCCCTAATGAAGCTTGACATTGGTTATAGGTTATCAATGTGTGTGTGCATGAGACGACAGAGAGAACAAGAGGGGAAACGGGCACGGAGCGAGTTTTATGTGCTATGAAAATTATGCTTGAATTCATTGAGTCATTGGTATAAAATGTCACATGGCATTACGTTAATGTACTTCTGTCTGCACCTGCTAACTGTCCTGCTCTAGTTCGAACGCTATAAATATTGATATCAAGCATGAATATTCCTCACAAGTAATGAACTGCTTTAACGTGACTGACTACATGAATATGTATAGAAATTGCTGCGGGGGGATGATCTCACACAAGGTAATAGGTATCATGCCACAGGAAAAATAGGATATGAAAAATAAATGACTACTTTTTGACTTTGCGATCACAATAAAAAGAAGCATAATTATTATAGTAGTATTTGTCTGTATTTGTATACTGATCGTAACTTTTGAACTTTCTATTCAATAAAGAATACTAAAAATGTGTCAAGGTTTCATCAAAAATATCAAGCAGCACAACTATTCATATGCTTCTCATGTCATTATCTCATAAATATAGTAAAACAGTAATATTGTGAAATATTGTCACACTTTATAGTACATGTCACTTCAGAAATCATTCTATTTGGTTCATTTATTATTATTATCAATGCTTAAAAACGGTTTTGCTGCATAATATTTTTGTGGAAACATGATACCATTCAAAATTCTAGAGTAGGTAAGATTTACAACAACGACGACAACAAAAAGGAAATGAATACTTTTATTCAACAAGGATGCATTAAATTGATCAAAATTGACTTGTAAAGCCATTTATAATGTTACAAAAAATC
>JAFVLL020016917.1:0-57727 GCA_021397915.2 Tor tambroides
AAGTGGTGGCAGGGAACAATACATTAATAAGGAAATGTAACATCCGATCTTTATGAGGGTCATTTGAGTACAGTTAACGTATAAACCCACAGGAACTTTACCCCCAACATGCAGAAGAATGCTAAAAAACCCCAGCAGACTTTCTGTTCTTTTCCTACCCCTGATGTGCAAGTTGTTCTTGGAATTGAGCGACAGTACACTACAGATTCTGGAAACAAAAGTGACATGAATAGATACACAGACATGAATATTTCTCTCAATGTGAGGTCTACAACATAATTGAACCGCTGGGCTTTAGAAATGAATGTTTTCTGTGAGTGCCAGTTTTAATAATCTTTGTTCTTTTAAAAATTATTGTTAGGAATTTTGTTTCTATCCAAATTAAACATATTCCATTCTGCATTTCTTTAGTTTGGCAGGGAAGTCAAAGTTGTAAACCTAAAATACCCCATAATAATAAAACAGTTATGCGTGAAAATTTTTTATAGACCGTCCAGAGATCAGTGGCCTCACTTTTCACCTCTAATTTGTGAATGTGTGGCAAACAATTATACACCAGTTATGATAACAGTAATTACTCAGTGTAGAGGGAGAACAAACACACAAACACAATCACACCTCTGTATTTTAGAGCAAATGTTATCTCAAAGTCCTCTGAGGACACGCACATATCTGTCAGTACACTAGCTGTGCCCTCGTTTCTCAGTGTGTTATCCATAACAGATACACAAAGTATTTTTCAATAAACACGTCAAGCCTGCAGAAGGATGGGGCTTGAGATGGGGGAGCTAAGAAAAGTAATCAAGAATAACAGACTTTAACTGATTATGATTATTAATAAATTATGCCATTGTGGAGATAAATGCACCTACCTGGCAATTTAACTTTTTATTGTCACTCTTCAGATTTATTTATTTATTTTATTAATATTGCCCAGGTCAGTTATTCTCAGCCAGGGGTACATGTTCCCCAGCTTGTACTTAAGAAGGTTCCAGGTAATTCTGGTGATTCTAATTCTGGTAATTCTAATTCTTAGGTAATGCTAGGAACTACATGGAAAAATTAGTACTTTCCATTTAAAATAACTGAGTGAAAGCCAAAAAGCTGATCACACAGGGAAATCTGCATGTTAGTTACGATGTTTTAGCAAGTTGCATCCAGTGAGCCAAATTTCAGACAAACAGCATCATAATGTGAAAATTCATCCCCCTGAAAATGCCTGTTCTGTGCTTTTGATGCAACATTCCAACTAAGGTACTAGATTTGCACAAGTAAACGAAAAAAAATCTATGTGAATTCTCTTGGAATTTTTGCGTTTATAATCTGCTAAATGAAATATGAGGAATAAATTCAAAAGTATTTGGTGGTGGAGTATAGCTTGAGGTCTGACTACATCTCATTTGTGCATCTGTGTAGAGTGAATCCTCTGAACTCTGGCCCCATAATGCTACACTTAAACCTTCCTTATCTGTTTAACCTCTTATCCCCGACTTGACCAACTTGGTATGGCAAGAGTGCCAAAGGTGTCCCTCCCCTACATTTTCCTCTAAATATTTACCATGTGCTGTTATGTAACATTGATATGGGTATTATTAGACATCTCGGGTCTAGCATATCTCATGCCACACTCAACTGGTCTGCATTCTGGAGTTGCTCCAGGGACATTGGGTAAGGAAAAGGCCTGCCAGAGCCCTGATGAGCCACTTCTGAATTCCCACACACACACACACACACACACACACACACACACACATGTGATCGCAGTGAAGCCCACAGGGCTTGGAGGACAATTGGTACTGGCACTGTGTGCTGATCAGTGAAGCAATATGTGGAACTTCCCTGGCCTCAGCAAAAAAAAATAAAGAAGCTAAACAAGAAACAGTGAGGGTGACAGAGAGACAATGAAACAGAAATGAGGCAGACTCATATGTATAGTGGTCCAAAAATGTGCAGGACACTTTACGACACTTAAAGGGATAGTTCACCCAAAAATCCATTAATTACTCACCTTCATGTCGTTCCAAACCTGTAAGACCTTCAGTTGTCTTCGGAACACAAATTAAAGGGGACCTATTATGCACAAATCACTTTTATAAGGTGTTTGGACACAGTTGTGTGGCCACAGTGTGTGAAAACAACCAGCCTATAATGTTAAAAATCCACCAACTCATTTTTTTATAAAACCAATAAATCATGAACAGTCTCACCAAACGAGCTGTTTCAGATTCTCCCTCTGTTCACATCACCGAGGGGGAAAAGTCCCGCCCATTTGTGACACTCTCTGCCCTATTAGCATAAACACAGCACTGAGTGAGAAGCTGCAGTCCGCCATTACTGGAGATATATGCAATGTCAGCGCCAAAGAGGCAATACAAGCATTGTGTTTTGGGATGCACTAATGATCATCAATGATCATCTCCCCCCATCTGAGCCGAGGACACTGTGGTTAAATTTCATTTTCAAAGGAAATATCGGTAACGTCCCCTAAATGTTTAGGAATCAATACCAATGCTTCGTGCTCGAACGTCAGCTCCAAACAAAGTAAGTATCACGTGTTTGTTTTCCAAATTGCCCTTCAGAAAGAGCTTCTTGGCACTCTGTAAGGCTAACTGCTAAAGCTATCATTGTCACTGCCTGTTTTCACTGATGCTGCCTTCAAGTGCTACCAGAATGATCTTAAATAGGAATGTGGTAGTTAAAAGTTGCATATGAAAGCAATGTGAGTCGATCGCTTGAAGTTGTCGAGCTCATAATCAAAAGTGGGAAGTTTGTGACAGCATGAGACCAGCTATGTTGTTATTTTTATCCCGCCGTGCTCCCCGTCTGTGTAATTCATAAACGCAAATTTATTATGCACAGTATAATCAGATGAATGACTTTGAAAGCGAGTACATTTTATGTAAAGATAGCAGGCTTGTACTAATAGTGGAATGTTTATTTGCAAAGGCTAGCACTGCTAATGCCAGAGCTTGAGCTCTTGAAGCTCCGCCCTCTTCTCCGGGAGCAACAGCTCATTTGCATTTAAAGCAACATACTCAAAATCTACGCGTTTCGGCCTATACCCTAAAAGTGGCAATTTTCGTATACGTGGATACGTTGTTTACGCATTGAACAATGTATCCGCGTACATAAGTTGCATATGTTGTTTACATATGTGATACTCTCCAAAATGGCGCTATAGGGTGACGTGGAGGAGACAAATTGTTGAATAAAGTCATTATTTTTGTTTCCCTTATGCGCAAACGTATTCCCATAGATTCGTAAAATTACGGTTGAACCACTGATGTCACATGGATTATTTTACGATGTCCTTGCTACATTTCTGAGCCTTCAAGTTAGGATCCTTGGTGTCTATGGGAGGGTCAGAGAGCTCTCTGAATTCCTCAGAAATATCTTAATTTGTGTTCCAAAGATGAGCGAAGGTCTTACAGGTTTGGAACAACATGAGGGTGAGTAATTAATGACTGAATTTTCATTTTTGGGTGAATTATCCCTTTAAAAATGCCTCAATGCCATTGCATTAGATGCAAAATATCAAACCAATTGGCATCTGCAAACAAAAAAATTTACACTTTTAGAACTAACTTCCCTTTTTATGTACACCTTTTCTATTTTTCAAATCAATTAGTCGCCAATCTGGAAACAAGAAAGCTTTAACAACCAGAAAGAATCCAAATGCTTCTTTAAAAAAAAAAAAAGAACAGCCAATGCAATACTACTACTACTACTACTACCACTACTACTACTACTACTAATATAAAATTATTAAAATGAAACAATATTTCCAAGTATAATATTTTAATATTTATAATATTTTTAAGTGTCTAAATATGATTTTGTACCACAGCATATACAAAATATAAGAAAATGATAATTAGAAATTATGAAAAATATATGAATATACTGTATGACATTTATACATTCTAAGTGTAGCTTAAGTGTTTAAATAAATAATTTATTTATCAAAATTATATTTGGGACCAAGGCATATACAACTTTCACCTCACTCACTTGTGAGCTGACATGTAAGACCTGAGTGGCTCGCATTCAGGTCTCTGAATGATGTGGGATTAATCGTGATTACTCCTGCTGTCTTCAGCATGTAAACACAATGGAGTGTGCCTCATGCTAAGTGATCAGATTTCCCACTGCCCTTCATCTCACATACAGACTAATGTCAATTGGTACTTAGTAGCTCAGTTACAGATCCGGACTGACGTCATACTTTTCATAGAAATGTTGGGTTCTGAACAAATTAGGCTGATTGATTCTTACACATCTCCATAGCTCGAGTGGGGATAGTCTAAAGAAGCAAACGTTAGTGCAGACAGATGAAGAGATGAGAGCGTGTGTTTATTTAACACTAGAAGTTCACACCTTCATGCTGCTAGAACCTGGTGCTAATCACAGCTTAGTTCAGTCATCATGATTTACTGGCAATGTGAAATTGAGAGAAAGCAAGATGTGAACACACAGTCTTAAGATTTAGCTAGCTATGCAGTATTTACAGAGTATCATCACAGTTAAAAGAAGGAATTTCTTATAAAAACATACATTTATGTACAGAGAACGTAAATGTTCCCTTTACTGGGCAATTTATGGAAATCCTCCTTAACAACAAAAACATTTTTATCAAAGAAAGCCGGCTTCATTATATAGAAAGGAAACATTCTTTGAGATACAGATGCCTCTGATTAATTAGGAGTCAGGATTACATAAGTTTACATGTTGGGAGTTCTGGCATATTGAACAACACACTTTAATGTTATATTCCCAAAGCTGGTGATTAACATGTACAAGGTGCACTGGCCTGGTAGTCTATAGGCATTTTTCCAGATTGACTCTCTCCAAACGAACGACTTTAACTTGTGTAGTCAGCCAATTCTGTAACCTTAACCCCCTGCCTCACAGCAATTCAAGCCCTAACTGTGCTTTTCTGCTGGCTTTGTAAGAGGTTTACAGGTTTTCCACTTACGTTTGGTTTTTGGCATAAGAGCTCTGAAAAGGGTAATTTAAGAAAACATAATGTCCATCAGAAATATTACTTAAAAGTATGATACCATGCCATTACATGCTAGCTGGTAGTACAGAAACAAAGACAAGAAAATGAAGAAAACATAATCAAATAATGTGCCCTGTGCCAAGCTCACGCTGGTTCTGTGTACGTGTATTAAAACATGTAATGAAAGGGGTTGATTGGGTTGCTGGTTACCATGCCAGTAGACAGCAGACAGCTTTGGGGGATTTAAGGAACCCATATGAGTTATTTCTGAGAATCCCACATCCATCAAAGGGACATAAGCTGCCTTGGAGTAACCAACTGAACTTAACCCCTTTGCCCTGAACCAGTGGAAGGCCTGTTTATTTATCATGGCAGCTTAAAGAAATAAAAAACTTGACAAGGTAAAAAATGAACTGGCATTAACAATTTAACTACATAAAATCATTAACAGAAAAACTTTCCTGTTTGGGAACTCCACCTAAAGAGTTTTAGGGAAAATAAACTATAACATTTTCGTTCTGAAAGCCCAGGATACAGTATGCAGGCATACAAGTGTGATACATTTATTATACACATACATGTAGTATTGTGGTTTGCCTCAGGTGCAGAAAAGGCTGAATAAGCAATTGTTTAAGTGTTTAGGGCTGCTTTGGGCTTCAAGAAATCATACTGAAGTAAAAGATACTTGCTCAAATGAAGTACATAGCTACTGAAGGAGCTTATGATCCAGATTAAACAGGAGTTCTAAAACCGCTTAGTTAAATAAATCAACACATAATTGCCTTTATTCTTCAAGGCCTGAACTAGCAATTCCACAGTGTTGGTGAGATTCTTTTTAAAACACGTTTGCTTTTCTATAGTGAGAACTTCCCATTGACTTTTATTGTTTTGATATTGTGCTAATATATTTTTCTAGCCCCAACCATAAAACTTTCTGCATTTGTAGGATTTGAATTTGAACATTATTCGTATGTTTAATAAGCCTCACTGAAGGAAAATTAAGGAAAACTGTTTTATAAAATCTTGGTGACTGGACAAAATGTGGAAAGGTCACCCATAAATGAAAACTGTGTCATCATTTACTCACCCTCATGCCATACAGATTTGGAACGACATGAGAGTGAGTACTGTAAATGATGACAGATTTTTTTTTATTTGGGTGAACTATCCCTTTAAAGCAGTACACTCACTGTAACTGCAGAAGTCTCAAAGAGCACATAAAGAAGCAGTTTACAAAGCTGCAAGTGGAGAAATACAGCTGTAATTTGTACAACATGGCAGCTCTTTGATTTGATATATGGCTTACACTGCAGTTTTGTTGCATAAGATCATTTAACTTAGAATCAGATTAGCTCAGCCAATTAAGAAAAAGCCAAATCATCTTAAGAGTACTCTCTAGTTCAGCGGCAGGACACAATAGAGGTTAACACACAACACATCAGCTTGACAAATCAATCAGAATGCATGTCCTACAAATACCACTCAAACTTGGATTAACTTGAATAGAAAGGCACATGACCAATATCATTTAAGTGTTTTCCTCATTGCCATAAAATATGGGTCAATACTGATAGTGAGCTGAACATTATACATTCAGCTTGATATGGTCAATGGATAGAGAAGTACAGGATTCACAGTAAGTTTTGGGGAGCAGAAGTGACTTTGATCATTAGAGTAATTAATATGGGACTTCCCATACAAAATCCCAGCATGTGCTGACAAGAAGTGTACACATTTGTTGTTCAGTCGGTCACAATGTAGACGGAACACATTCTCCTTTAACCTCTTAAAGTTGTTGAATCACAAGACACAAAAACAACAGCAATCATAATATAATTGTGGCAATTTAGACAACAGAATCCACCCAGCATGACCTACATTTCCCATCTGTTTGTACAATCTCTGTTTATCAATTCACGTGCATTTCAGGTCAACACATAATAATCCTCTGAGTCAACCACAAATGAAAAGAAAAAAAAAAGACACCGAGCACTAATTATAAATGCAGACTAAACTATGACACATGCCCATTCATTTAATGGCCAAATTATGTTTTTGTTCTGCTTCTTCTGTTTGGTCTTACCTGTGATGAAGACAGCTTTGCCTTCAACTGGCAGGAAGGGTTTGGGGGTGGCCCACGTAAAGTACAGCCAGCAGGACACACAGAGGACCAATCTTGCCAGCACAGCGGGCATGCACAGGGCACACAGTCTCTCCACAAGCAGAATGGCACCCAGCCATGCCACCACTGCGGGCATGGCACCGATATGGAATGCCAGAAACTTCTTCACCGCTCCACCAACAAGGATGGACATTACTCCGATGTAAATCCAGAAAGACACTGCACAGTCTTCCATTGTACTACAGGTGGAAATGCTTTGTACTCTCTCCCTGCCTCTTCTCTTTTTCTTTCTGTCTCTCTTATACTGGCTCTGGCACCTTTCCCTCTTTTCCCTCTTCCTCTCTTTTTCACTGTCTCTTTCTCAAGTGGGATCACACTTACAAATGAGCAACCATGTGCCTATTCGGTTCCCTACAATCTCGAGCTCAGGCAGGCTACACACAGATCTCACACGTTCCAACTCAGAGTAGGAGAGTAGGAGAGCTAGTGAACAGATCTGTCTGACTGCGTGTGTGTATATATAGTGTACTCTGCAGGAGAGGGGAGGGACTATGCTCAAGCAGATGTAATCAAAGCCCAATGCCAAAGCTTCACAACATTTCTCGTACCCCCCACGCTAAGCCCCCCTCGGCAAACATACATTTGTCTCCTTTCCAACAAAGCATGTGCTCTTCATGTCTTTTCCATCTTTTTGCTCCTTTTGTTTGGCTTCAGCAATCACTTGTGAAAACTTTCTTTTGTTAAGAATCTGAATTGTGAGTTGAAATATATATATAAATATATTTATATTAAAAAGACATCATTTTTTAAACCGAACTGAAAAAGGACCTTACAGAATTTTAGACACTTGTATTTTCCGTAAAGCTGCTTTGAAACACGTGCGCTGCAAAAATGAAAACTGACTTGACTTGAAGTGCAGGTCTCAGTTACACACTGTGACTGGTTGTACTACACACGTTGTACGCGGGTTTCTTCAAGCGCACGTGTGGTGGGCTTTGCGTCATGCGACTGTCTTTCCTCAGTGATTAATCCATGAAATGCCCCTTTGATGTGTTTTGGCATCAGCGTGTATGTGTTATAAGCCCAGCAGGTCTAATTTGCTTTCAAAGTTACACTAAACAAATGTTTATTCACAGGAATGTACAAAAAGAAGCAGCAGAACAGGACAACAAGTGCGGCTGGCAGATGAAAAGCAGAGAAACTGTTTGTGTGTGTGCAATGAGGGGAGAGAGATCTCATTTACAGGGTCACTGACTCTTCTTCTAAATGTAGATATTTTGGATGTCTTTATAAAGATGTGACAAAATGTCCAAGATGATGATATAATATCACTAAAATATTAAAAGTATTTGAGATCACCTTTAAATGTTCTTTAGATGACACCTGTAGATTCATGCTCCACTGCGCCATACACAAACACATTAAGAGTTGTATAACAAACACACCAACAGTACCATAAATCCTAAGAGCAAGAATCTGACCTTTACACTAAGAAAAGAAGAAGCATCAAAGGGTAAGAAGGAATGAGGGAAGGAGGGAGGAAGGGGGAAAGAGGGGTGTGTGTGAGGCACCTACGTACATTGACCTAATTTTCTCATCAGGTGTGTTATTTCATCCTGAATTGATGAGCTTCTACAGAGCCTCATGTCATCTTTAGCCTAGTTCTGTCTTTTACATGTCATACACCTTTCTTGTGTCCACAGGCTTGGTGTTTATCTTAATTTACCTCTTCGTCTCTAAGTTTCCTTCCGTCCATGGAGCGATTCACGTTGAGTTTGTATAATTACAGTACACAATAAGAAATGATACCGTTCCTCCTTCATCCAGCTCAGACGATACAAACTCCAAACCCCATTATTCACCTATAAGTCCTGCCCACACAGAGGTTAAGGTGTTTCCTGCACACACTTGCTTTGATGGTGTGCTGAACACAGTGTTCCTTCGGAGGTCACAGAACATGTTGCCATTCATCTATATATCACCACTGCTCAATCCTGTAGGCTTCACACAAGCTCCACACCATTGCAATATGGTGATCGCATCACATGCCACTCATTCTTATGTAAGCCTTTGGCACAAAGACTAACTTTTATCATTTTGATGGGTTCAATGTTTTCCACCAGAGGTCATTTTAGAGAATGATTATAGGTACAGAATGCCTAATAAGGTAGTATTATGTTAGATTATGTTTGCACATTGCATGTGAGTAGTCCTGCAGATTAAGAAATAAAGACATAAAGGTGGAAAAAGATCTAAACATGCACCTGCATGATTAAATGCAGTGCTAATATGATTTTGCTTATCTACAAGGTCACAGCAGTGATATTCCTACTCAAGTCCATCACAGTTTGTCCATGGGGGGCGATAGAGAGCTGTAAAACTATCAATGCAAATCACTGCAGAAGGACAAATCTGGAGGAAATATTCTGACCTGAGCACATTGAACAAATTGAAAGAACTGCAAGAACTGTTTAATTATAATGAAAGTAGCAATAGTTACATGACAAATAAAATAACTTAAAACACATGTTTCAAGAGGCACGCATGTGGTACCTGGGCTTCTGTTTTCTTTAATTTAAGGTATGTTTGTGTGTAAAGTGAAACAGAAAGCCAATATATTTGTGTCAATGAGCCTCAAAATTTGCCCTCAGAATAGCTACAATCCTTCTTGGAATGCAGTCGTACAGGTCTTGTGTGTCTTGGGATATTGCACTGCTATGCAATAAGAAAAGCCTCTAGTTCTTGGAGGAATGAGGGAGGTACTTTGCGCTCAGAGATTCAGCACTCTCTAAATGACATTTCATGGAAGGAGTTTGACTTTATCTTAGCTGTTAATGTACAAATTTGCAGTTGTTTAGGAGTTTGTGAGGGTGCATTATCAACCAGGATTGTGAAAACATCACGAGGGAGCAGTGATTAGGATGCACCTGGCTTCATACTCCTTGACCGTTATACTAACATGCACTAAACCCAATGACTCCTGCAATATGGCTGCCTATAGATTTATAGACCACCCAGCTCCCTTTTTCAATAGGTCAAATCAGGCAAGGAAACTACATTTGTCTAACAATTTGTGAGGCCTTTGAGCATGAAAATGGCTGTGGCTTCGTCTTATAACATCTGGCTGAACGGTTGGCCACATATCAAAGTTAAACAGCAACACTTTTTGGCTGGAACACATCGCAATACACAAAACAGCAAGATCAAGATGGTTCCACTGTGTCAATCTGCAATCCTGAGGTCAACTCGAGCGGAAAGTAACTCTTTCAGAGGATGGCTTTAAAACTCCTCATTGTTCTTAGTCTTTTTATACTGGCCAGAGAAGACCTTTTGTGCATGAACAAATCAACACCAACTCTCACAGAATTTTAGATCCTGCAGTATTTTATAATCTCGTTCCATCATCACTTGCTCAATCTGATTAACTTCTAATAGCAATAAATTAAATATTATAACAGAGGCAGAAATGAACCCAGAGAGTAAGGCTCTGCTGACGCAGGTTCTCTGTCACAGAGGTTTAAAGGTGTTATGCATGGTTTCCAGGTAAAATCCTTCCCTATAGTAATAGAGTGTAACTGAAGCTACCATAGGGACAGGGTCAATGGTCCACTCTTAGTGCCATTTTAGTGGGGTCAAGATCAAAACCATTCCTCAGACTGGATACGCCAGACCTCCAGGACGGGTCCGGGATGCTTTGAACAGCCCTCAATGAACAAGCATAAAGGTCATTTGCTAACAAGGTTTTAAAGGGGTCATCGAATGCAAAATTCACTTTACAAGTTGTTTGAACATAAATGTGTGTTGGAAGTGTGTGTACACATCCATCCTATAATGATAAAAATCCACCCAGTGTTTTTTTAAAATTCCTATTTTAAAATCCCCTTTCTCAAATCAGGCTGTTTTGAGATTCCTGTCAGAATGACGTAGTTCTGCACAGACCGCTCCCACGATAGTTGATTGACAAGACCATCTTACAGTTGATTGACAAGACCGTCTTACCTTAGACCCGCCCTGAGTGAGCTGAGAGCTGTCTGCCATTGTGTCGACTCCGGTGCAGGGGAAGACAAGAATGTCTCCGATTAAGCGATTGAGGTGTTTTGTTTTTGGATGTAATAATGAACTAACTCAAGACATATGAGAATTCTGCTTCTAACTCCCGACACAGAGGATTAACATTACTTTCATTTTGAAGGGAATGCGCCAATCCCGATCAGCCTAAATGTGTCTATGTTTCCGCGAATCATTCGTGATCCAGCTTCATCTACAGAATAAGTGAGTATAAGGTTTTTTATGAATCTTTGCAAATTGCCTTTCCTAATAACCTGCTAGTTAGCCAGTTTCGCAGCTAAAGTAAACAGTACTGCTCGCCACTCCACGGAAGAGAGGGGCGGGGTCAGCAGAGTCATTAGCATTTAAAGCAACATGGCATAGAATGGCTTGCTAAAAACAGAGCTGATTTTGACATGGTAAAAAAAAGTGTTTTTTACACTACCATTGAGAAATTTTAACCAAAGTATGTTACAGACTTTTCCTTAAGACCCTAAAGAATCATATCAACCCAGGGAGATCAACATCTGATGACCCCTTTAATGTCTACTCCTTCTGTGAAACCAGTTTTTTTTTATATATATAATTACTGATTTAAGATCATTGGTGTCATTTTTTGAACCCCTCGAAACGAAAGTCAAAACGGTTTTCCTTTTGTGGAGTTTTGAAAAATGTGCACTTGATCATATTGGTGAGTTTGCATCTAGAGTTTTAAACATGACATTACGGTACTGATATTTGGGCCAAAGTGATTGAGAAAAAACTAATATTTAAATTATTTATATTTGCATATTGCTTTTCTCCAAAACATTACGTACAGTACATTATGAAGATCTATGCACCATAACATGTATCCAAGATCAGTTTCATCAGCACATTTATAAGCTCAGAGAAGGAACAAAGAAAAGCGGAAAGGAACAACCATTTTATTGGAAAAACATCTCATTTACATATTGCTGAAATGACAAAACAGCCGTTATGCAAATCTTCTTTCTTCGTGAAGGACCTGAATGGGAAAGAAGAACCCACAGGCAAGACATTCCTAACTAAAACCACTCCTCTCAACCCCAATCTGCCAGATAATGTTGCTATGTTCAGCAGGTGTGCTTTACACACACAATGTGTATTAAAACATCCAGGCATATATTTCTTCCTAGTGCTTTGAAAAAAGTGTATCTATTCATATGTAACACAATAACTGAGTAAGAAGGAAAACATGACTTCAATAAGCCTTGTCTTGTTTTACAGTAACATTGGTAATGCTATCATTCAAGTTGAGAAGGTCTAGGACATACACCTGAATGACTACATCTTACGTAACCCCATCAGGATTACGACACTTTATTGGCAAAGCAAGAGTTTTCTTTAGGAAAATTTCACGTTAATTTTCCTTTCCTTTTACGTCACAAATCATAGTTTTAGATATAGTTCTCCTCACATTATATTATACACTACACTGCATCAAAGTGCATATAATTGACCTTTAGCTAAAACAAACTACAATTATTACCTGAAACAGTCAGCTGCTACTGAATATTGTGATATTCTCAGCAAAATGAATGATTTTGGTTTGCCTGTAGATATAACCTTTCTGTTAATAAACTATTGTACAGTGTGTTCAAGGGCAGACAGTGACAAGACAGTGGGTGAGATCAGGTGCTGGGATGACCTTGAAACTGAATATATTGTAATCATCTTATTTTGCTGTTGTATCTTTTTTGATGAAAAGAGCTTTGTTTTACTTTATAACAATGTTCAGAAATTAGAGGGGCTACCAGGATAAAGCATAGCATTCGGTTGGTGATGCGATGTCAACATGATGGACCTTATGATACAACCCTTGATGTGTAAAACAAAACAGAGTTTATTAGGCGGCCTATTCGACTGGAGTCTCATGTGAGTATACATTACACTAAACATGCAAAGCTCCAGAACAGAAAAAGTAGCATCAAAGAATGAAGATACTGGCTAATAAAGTGCTTATTGGAAAACAACAACAAATCAAACAGATCAAGCATGAAATGTAGAGGACTAGCAGTCTTTTTAGTTGTTGAAAGAGATTTCATTTTATTTTGCAAAAGTAGTTGTTTTTCTATACCCCTAGTTGTAGGAGCTTTGCTACTGAGAAATACGGAGAGAAAAGACTCACCTCCTTCATATAGATAATCCTCTTCAGTGTCTTAGGCTAAGAACAAAGACTTGATTCAGCTCCCTGCTCATCTCAAACACAGAGAAAGAAAGGAAGAATGAGAGAGAGAGAGAGATGTGTGGAAAAAAAACAGCTTTCCCAGGACAGCATGTTCTTAGGATCTGTCAGACATATACTGCAGAGTAAATAATGGACATCTGCCAAACACAGCACAACTTGTACAATCTGCAAACCCCCTTCCCACGCACACACAAACTCACACAAGCATAATAATACACAAAAACAATTGCGTTTACACAAATGAACACAAAAGTCACACTAAAATGCGACATCATCCGCAACTGCAACACATTCTGCACTGAATGTTCCATAGTGAAGCTGCGGCATTCTATCTTAACTAAACAACAAACATTCTTTTTTTGCTTTCCTCATTCCATTTTATCTCTGCCCCATTTCCTTTATCTTCCTTCTATCGACCCTGATTTGGGTTCTTCTCTCACTTTAAAACCGCTCATATTTATGTGTGCTTCATATCTTTCAAATCTATATCCCTCAATGTTTAGTCAGTTAGAACATGATGTGTATCATGTACAGTAAACATGAGCGAGACCTTCTCTGCACAATATGAGTGTGTGTTTAGGCATATGCAAGCAAGCCGGCCTCCAAGCATGTCTCCCAGGATATGAATCTGCTGAACTGTAAATGTACAGCTCGGTAATTGGCCTAAGTAAAAGTAAGTTAAGCACATCATGTGCAAAAATATGAACAAAATCTGAAAAGGGATCAATCCCAAGGCACAGGCTTACACACGTAAACAAATCCAGGAAAAGGGCTGTTCTAGGGTATAACCGGATGATTTGACATGGAAAACATCAAAGAATTTGTCATAAATATGAAAGCTGCAAGTGATTTTTTTAATAAATAAACCAGTTACCCTGTAAACACATTCTAAATTTTTAGATTGCAGAAGATTGTTATAATAAAATCTCTAAAGATGCAGCTGGCTTTATCTAATCTAATTGGTCCCTAAATCTGTAAAACTCTAGTTTATGTCACACACTATAGTGCACTGCTGTACTATTTGTTATATCTTTATTCTTCTGTAAAATACAGTGAAAATCCTGGAGTCTTGGTTATTAACTATATTTTAAAATAATCTTTAAAATAACCTTTGTTCCAGTAATAATGGATGATTACAAATAATGAGATAATAATGACAGGGGTTCCCAACCTCTTGAGTCAGCTAAACCACAATGACCTATTTACTTGAAGTATTCGCAGTGACATTTTAGCCACTAATTGTTCAATTTAGAGTTTTATTTTATTTTTTTTTAAATAAAAATGGTGAGTAGATACCATTGCTTTTTTATACTACTTTTATACTACTATACTATATGGTGTTAATGCTTTAACAAATAGAATGAATTTCATAACATTTCTGAAGCAGGTACCTCACGTAATTAAATTAAGCTATTTTTTTTTCAAGGTATGAATTTGCTTTTTAAGATTTACATTTAAAAAAAATAAAACATTTTAAAATACAGAATATAAACAAATTATAAATAGAAGGATAGAAGGCATGCAGTCACTTGACCATTGCAGTTTGTGTTTTTGGAGTAACATAGCTAGTTACTGAGAACAGTGTGGTAAGTCATAATCCACTCTTCATCCATTTGAACAAAAACAGTGCCCAAATTAAATCCGCCAAACATAGAAATACTCACGGATTTATGGAAAACAAAAACACCTGCTATGATGCTTAAGGAATGTTTGTACTCTGACAGTTTTTCTCATGCCCTTTTCTGCTGAAATGGATTTTAGTTCAAGAGCAATCCGTTACGTTAGTGTTTTTACGTGACTGAAATGAAATCATAAACAAGAAACAAATCTTTTAAGCTTTGGATCTTCAGAGCTTTGGGCAGCACAAGACCTGATCCATTCAATTACGCCTTATCAAGGTTATATTGGAACAAAATAAGAACATAGACTATGTTTACATGTGCACAAATAATATGATTATTTCCAATAATCAGAGTAAGGCTTAATCGCAGTTAGATGTTTTCAACCATCAATATACTGCATTATATTCATGCATGACACACCATTCGGGTACATCACAAGCACACGTGCACTTTGGCCGGAGTGGAATACATGCAAGAGTTTAACTGCCTGTTTATTGTGATTAAAATGGGCAAGACCCACATATTTTACTATAATAATTGCTATGATTATAAGTGTAATCATATAAATTTGATCAAAGTATTGTGTTTACTTTTATATCTTATAATTGCATTATGAGGGTTCGTGTAAGCGTAGTCATAGGTAAATGTGCCCAACTGAACACTGCATGCTTATTCTAAATACATTATTTTGTTTTACATAAATCAACTGGATTTTACTAATGCATCTTGCCAGTACTTTATACTATAATAACAGCATTTTTTTCTCTTACATCTCCTGCTGATGAGGATTGAGAATAAGACTGTTTTCAGCACATGCTGTCTGCCTCCATTATGTCTTTGGCAGAAATACGAGTCAGGGGATTCAGATGTGTTCATAATGCTTAAAGCATTACTTTTCACACCATGTGCTGGTTTTCTTGGCTGTGAAACGGAACACTGGGATTGTTTCCCTTAAGTGTTTATAAGAATCCACTCGCTGATACCCCCACCGCCCCCTTCCTTGGCTGAGTGGGATTTCTGCAATCTGTGCAGCTTTCACAGATACACTCACGCGCATACACACACGCGCACACACACACACACACACACACACACACACACACACACACACACACACACACACACACACACACACACACACACACACACACACACAGACAACTGCTTTCTGTGCATTTCAGAGAGAGTGAAGCAGAAAAATGACACCACTTTTTAACATCTTATTTAAAAGTTACATCCTGGATTGTTTTCCTCTGCAACACGTCAATTAGTCATAACTTTAAATAATTTATACAAATCTTATAAAAACATCTTCCAGGTTAAACAGGAACCAGGTCAGTGAACCTGTCTACACATGCCTCCTCCTTCCTCTTGAAATCTCCGGATCCCAGGAAACCCTAATGCACATCCAATGTGCACTGACACTCACATGCCTGTACTCAGTCACATGGCACATGTGCTTGAACTTCAAACAACGTAGTCACTCCTCAATCCTGTACCATCTGTGCTTCAGCTTGCAAGGGTCAAAATCCCATTTGTCCAAAAACACGATCTGCCTTCAAACACATGCTCTAAGTCTATTCATCTGGACCGCTCCTGGACTACAATAGGCAAAATGAACCATTTGCAATTCTGAGAGTCAAGCTTGGGCAACTAATACACGCACAATGATGTGGACAAGCAGGGCCAACACGTACCACAAATCATTCTGACATCATTTTTCTATAGGACAAAAAAGAACCAGGATGGAGGACAAGTCAGGTCAGCAATAGCTCTCTTTGAATGTTACAGGATGTGAACAGACCAGGCTGTGACATGCCCGCTTACCTACAGACTCCATGAACTCAAAGATTTCAAAGTCCTTGGCTTCTCAACACAACGTTCACTGCACGCCACAATCTAGGCCAGAACGCTCCCTCATTCTCACCACATCAGTTGACAACCTTCAGCTGCTCAGTGAAAAAATAAACAAAACTTTAGGAACAAATTATTATACAAGCCAAAGAAAGCTCTGTTTTGGATTAATTCAGCAAAGGCCTCAGACTGATTTTTACCATGCATCTGATGTCTCCGGATAATGATCACTATTAGTCCCATTTCATCCAAAATTAGGGCAACATTCCCTGGAGAACCATGGACAAGGTCTCCTTTTCTAGGAAAAGCTTCCTGGAAGATTTTCAGTTACTGATGAAACATTGGCTGTTTATATAGTTGGCTCAGGCAGTGCTTTGTTTTTTCTTGGTGACCATATTGTGTTGGGGTGTTTTATATTACACTGAATGGGGTCATGTTCTATGTGAATTCCAGGGTTACTGTGCTCTTTAAATGAGCTTAACGCAGCGGGGCTTGAGCCAGCTCCTGGAGAAACAATCAGAGTGTGAAGTAACCTTTTTTTTTTCTTTTTTTTTAAACATTATTGGAATGTACAGCACACGTAAATACAAAACAAATATTATAGATCCTTTACCTTTTAATTTTATTATAGAAATATTTTGCATTATAGCACTAAACATTATTGTTGTAGAAACATGGAAGCATCGGTTTATCTGGGTAAAAATGTTGGTGCTCAGCACAACTGAGTCAAGAGGGACCTTTTGTTATATCAGCAGCTGTTTGAAAACTCCCACACCGAGTGACTCAGCTGCAGTTCCATTTAGTGTGTCATGTCCTAGTAACCAGTGTTTTCGGATTCACTGACCTTTAATACATATTTTAAGTGCTGCATTCTTTTAGGATACTGTACTAATGATGCACATTAGTGAGGAAACACAAAGTGTACTGACTCACTTTTTTCGCTCCTTCGCACAAAACTTTAAGTCAGTAATTGTATATACAAAGCCTACAAAGTTGTTAATGATGGAATGTAGGTTAATGATAATGGAAATCTTAAAGGGGCAGTTCCAACAAAAATGAAAATTCTGTCAACAACTTGTCAAGATACTTACGGCTTACTTTTTTCAGTGGAATATAGACAGATAGTACCACTGTGAATACTGATGGCAGTGAGAAAGACAAAAAAAATTCTCCAGGTCTTCATATAGTGCGATTATCATACATATTATGACTAAATTATGTTACAATGGACAGTTCTGTACACTCCCAAGGGTGTGGTAAAAGATATATCTCCCCAAACACAGATTCAAAAGCTACAGAAGAAACATATTTCCCATTTTTACCTAAGCATGGCTATTACGATATTGCTTTTTTCCACACTGATTTATTTACATCTGAGCAATGACTATAATAAATAAACCAAGTGGAGATCATAAATTATGGGGGAGGCAAGAGAATTTCAGGATGGATATGCAGTTTAGGACAAGTGAGGTAAAGTTAGGGCATATACACAGTTTAAATTTTTTCCCCCTTTTTCTTTTAAACACTCTATGTCAGTAAGATACATAAAATAATCTTAAAAAGGTAAAATAGACAAGTGGTATATGTATGCATGCATGCCTGTATGTATGTATGTATGTATATATGTATGTAGTTGAATCATTAACTATTATTATTATGTGATGAGAGGTTATGGAGTAATGGGAAACTTACTTCTTCTGTCACACATACCAACAAATTGGTTCTGAATGAAATGACTGTAGAACATTTACCCAGTCATGCACACAGACATTTCCCAAAATGACTGGATCACTAAATCATAAAGTACAACAGCTGCAGGAAAGCTTTGTAGTTCTCTAGTATAAAACTGCCTTATAATTCAGTGCAAAATTAGCTGTCAAGAGGTCACTTTGGCAACTGGATTTTTTTTCCCCCCAAGAGTAATCAATTATGTATGACTGTAGACAATGCTTTCAGTTTTGATATGTTAAAGTGGCACCACATTAACTGTCACAGAAAAACTGTCAAGATGTGATTCCAAATACTATATTTTGTCATGTAATGGCAGCCACACACTTTGTTTTGAGATCTGATTCATTTCTTTCCAGTGAAGACAGAAATGATGTCACTTATAGTATAGCATATTCAGTTAGCGATCTGCTGATATAGTATTGCTCACAATTAACAAGAAAAGTAATTTTGCAATAGAAACTCAAAAACCCAGATGTTTCGCCAGATTTTTCTCAGAATATTACAACAGGACAGCCATCTCATTACATCACAATTGATTTTGAATAAAACTAGATTACAGCTGTGGTATTAGAATGTGTTCAAAAAGAAAATGTTTCAAATGATGAACTCAAGGCCTGTTTTCACATCCAAACTGGATTAGGTGTATCACAGCACCACTATAGTGTTATTTCAGTGTATGCACATGGTTACTGGTTTGCATTGCAGGCATTGCTCTGGCCACATCCGCAGTCCTCATGACTCCCTGCAACAGGACTATGACATGTTCACGCAGGTCAGCAGGGACCCTGGGCATCTTTTTTCAGATTCAGTAGAAAGGTTTCTTTACTGCCCTAAATTATTGTAATTGTGACATTCATTGCCTGCTGCCTCTAAACTGTAAGTGTCTTAAGGACTAATTAGTGCAATAATTTGTTTACAGTTCATCGAAAAATGCATGGAAAACATTTGCAATAAAGATCTTTAAAGCTTATTTGCATCTGACAAAATTATCTTCAGCATCCTGAAAAAGGGGCGTTTATTTATTTTTATTTATATATTTATTCATTTAATTTTTTTGGTAGCCCCCCATTACACCCTCATTCATTATACATGTCAGATATGAATGGGAATATTCATTTTCCATGCTATATACAAGGGCATAATTTGACATTAATCTTATTTCTGAGTGGTCTGACCTACTGAATTTGTAGGAATTTATTTGACCTACTCAAAGGTTTATGTTTGGCTTCCCTGTGATTTCAGTCACATGTATAATAGCATTAGTAAGACGTGGATTACATGATAAATGGCCCACACACACTCCCAGAAATTTCTGATATCTAATTCGCAGTAAATCAGATAATGCACAAAAGCAAATTTATTAGTAAGCAAGTTGCTTTTGTTCTGAATTCCAAAGTGCTTTCTGGCCTTACGTGACTAATGGTTGATTTCCAATCATTATGATTCAGTTTTCTTTCTTAAGCCCACTAAATATTCACCCAGAGCCTCTGACAGGGTCAAGCCCCTTTCAGTCACCGTGTTCAGGATCTGTCATAAACCTTTTAAGTAGAATACCGGATTTAAGAAGACAAATCCCACAATATATTCTTGTTTTTAGTGCTGTCAAACGATTAATCGCATCCAAAATAAAAGTTTTTGTTTACATAATATATGTGTGTGTACTGTGTATATTTATTATGTATATATAAATACACACACATGCATGTATATATTTAAGAGAAATATGTTAATATATTAAATATATTTATATATGATATAAATTATATGAATATAAACATATACATGTAAATACATGTAAATATTTTCAAAATATATGCTGTATGTGTGTGTGTGTGTATTTATATATACATAATAAATATACACAATACACACACATATATTATGTAAACAAAAACTTTTATTTTGGATGTGATTAATCGCAATTAATCGTTTGACGGCACTAGTTTTTATATATTCTTGTTATTTTTGACGAGTTCACACCTACATATAATAAACAGAGTAAAGGGTTATGCGTATTTGGCGTGCTGTCCGAGGGGAGGGTTCCAGGCTTGGAATTTTGGCCCAAACCCAGAGTAACCCACCCGCCAGATAAGGATAGAAATTGTTGTAAGTGCGGCAGTGGTGTATAAAGTACCTGAAAGCTATACTTAAGTACAGATATCTTACCTGAAAATGACTTTGGTAGAAGTTGAAGTCATCCTTTAGAATACTACTTGAGTAAAAAGTATGTGAAAAGTATGTGATATTTATTGTACTTAAGTACGGAAAGTATTTTTTAAATCTTAAACATACTTAAGTATTGAAAGTAAAAGTACAAGTAAATGCAAAATGGAAAAGAAGCAAATATATATATAAAAAATGTTCATACACAGCTTGAGTAGCAAAATTTTGTTCAGTTTTAACTCTTTCTTCCATTTTGTATTTTTGGGTAAGAATAAGAAGCACTTCATCTGGTAGGCTACTTAGTGTCTTTCATTCCAACATAAGAAAACATTTCTGGAATCTGCATCTGAAATAGCATTTTAGATGTATTTACATAGTTCAGTGTAGCTCAGAGGGGACATGGATGGATTTAAACTGCAGTTACAGATGCATAAATAGGCCTAATGTTTTGTTTTTAACATAAAACGTTGAATACTGATATTTGAAATAATTGAAATAATTTAAAACATTTAATGAGTGAGTCATTGAGATTAAACCGATTCATTCAAACGGCTGATTCATTCAGGAACAAAGCATTTGACTGTGTTAATGAGTGACTTACTGAATCATTTTTTATCAACTGATTCGTTCAAAAAGCTGATTTATTCAATAACTTACCATATTATCGCAGAAGATATACTGTAACTGTCAAAGACATGTTTTCAAAGAGATGTGCATATTTATGTTTCTGTTATAAATTCATATCAATTTGAGTTCATTCATCGTTTAAAATACTTGACTAAAATGTATGAATGTGATATTCACAGTGTAAGAAGTAGAAAAAGTGCTCCCTTAAAATGTTTAAAGTTAGGGGTTCTTTAAGAAAGAGTTACTATTGAAGCGTAACAGGTCACATGCAGTGTTGCCAATTTAGCGATTTTGTAGCTAATTTAGCGACTTGCCCACCCCTTTTGAGACTTTTTTCAAAAGTATAGGGACAAATATAGCAACTTCTTGGACAAACCTTATCTAAGTTCTCATCTTGCCCACTGATCTATATTCATTTTTATATAGATCAGTGAATTTGCTATTATGATGTCATCTAGTGACATTTAGCTACAAGTTTTTGCTACTTTCAACTGAAAGCAGTTGGCAACACTGGTCACATGTTGAGCGCAGGACCATTGCATTATGGGACAATCTAACATGGATATAGAGAAACGTGAGTGGTATACAGCCTCAAAACGAGTTCCTTTATTTGCATGGTCTAAGAGGGCACACACGGTAACTCATCTTTAAATATGTTGCATTTTGTGTATAATGTTGTTTTATATCAGTTTACGTAAACAATGTAATGTGTAAATAAATAGCGATGCCATTGGATTCAGATTTGTCACACATATTCACTTGCATATCAGCTGACATTTGAATGAGAGACTGAGAAAAAGGACTCTGAGAAATGCATATTTTGAACATTATATGCTTTATTTCTTGCAGTTTTCACAGTGTCTGCTGAAAAGACAGAGACAGAGACAGAAATAAACAGCAAAACACATCTGTATGAAGCGTGGCTATCATTTCATTAGACCAGTGCAGCTACTGTATATCGCACACCCTAGACTCGACTTGAGTGGGAAATGAATCATCCGCGGTTGTGCGCACACTTGTTTGCACATGAGCAAAGGTGTTTTTAGGAGTCTAACTTACAAGCACCAGACCACTGATTCGTCAAACCTGCTTTCCTGCAGTCCATGTTCTTCTGACTATTTTGTATTAAGTAACGAATATGCTTCGGGGAAACGTATCGGAGTAAAAGTATGAAATTTTTTTTTTTTGGAATATTTTATTTTAAACTTTTCACATTTTAGAGAACAGTTCCCCCAACCCCCATGCCAGCAAATCAAAAGGAAAAAAAAAAAATAAAATTTAAATGAAAAATTTACAACTGTAATGACATTGTAATCAATGTACTGATGCACCTATGCATACACCCACACATAATATACATATACACCTCCATAAACATACATCGATCATACTCGTGCACCTATACAAAAGCATATACAGCCATCTCTACATATACACATTTAAAAAAAAAAAGGAACATCTTATACCAATAAATAACCAATTATGGAAATATATAATTGTTACACACTGCTATTTTATCAAATTAACCACCCCACTTAAAGAAAAAAGTTAAATTCAGTTATCATGGGTCCCCTTCCAAATTTTCAAAGAAGGATTTCCAAGTCTGTACAAATCTCTTTGGTTTACCTGCAATCTCATATCTAATTTTTTCCATATGTAACACATTACTGAACTCTGTGAGCCATGTTTCAAATTTAGGTGCAAACTCTTTGTTCCACATCAACAAAAATGTCTTTTTTGCTATGGTCATCCCATATTGAACAGTTTGGATCTGGTTGGGAGTATACTTCTCTAGGAAGGGGGCCAAACCTAATATTGCAATAAGAGGGTCATGAGGAAAATCAATCTTAAATACCTTTGAGTAGAAAGAAAAAACCTCAGTCCAAAATTTACACATTTTTGGGCAAAAACAAAATAAATGAGCCAATGTACCCTCATTAGACTTGCGTTTAAGACACAAAGATGACACAGAGGGATATATGGAATGTAATTTGGTACGAGAGTAGTGTAATCTATGGACAACTTTATACTGAATCAACTGCAAATTAGAGTTGACGGAACAAGACCTAATACCTTGGAGGGCATTAATCCAGTTATCTTCTGAAATATCTATCCCCAAGTCCTTTTCCCAAGACATCTTTAAGTATTGCGTAGAAGGAGTTCTAGAATCATTAAAATATTCAACATATTTAGAAACAAGACCCTTCGAGTCGAGTTCAGAGGTCATAAATAAATAAAGATATTCAGGGGACTTGTAAACTTCAAAATTAGAGATATTACTTTTAACATAATTCCGTACTTGTAAATATCTGAAAAAATGAGAGGAAGGTAGCCCAAATTTTTGTCTAAGCTGAGCAAAAGAAGCAAATACATTGTCTATATATAAATCTCCTATAGACAGAACTCCTTTTTCTTTCCATGATAAAAAAGTTCTATCCGTCTGTGAGGGAGGGAATGCATGATCGCAAGCTATAGGGGTAAGTGAGCAAGTCTGAGGGAGTTTAAAGATTTTCCTGAGCTGATACCAAATCTTAAGAGAATTTACAACAATAGGGTTACATTTCTTAAATGTTCTGATAGGTTTGTTTTCTGCAAAAAGTAAAGCAGGGAGGGAGGATTCCAGCCAAGCAGGAATGGTAGCATTCGATTTCCCGGGGCATGCAATCCACCAATACATTAATGCCCTTAGATTGGCTGCCCAGTAGTAATGCTGAAAACAGGGAAGACCTAGGCCTCCTACCTCTTTTGTTTTACAAATATGCACTTTAGATATACGATGAGCTCTATATCCCCAGATAAACGGCATGATCACAGTATCAAGTGTTTTAAAGAATGACTGGGTTAAAAAGATAGGAACGTTTTGAAACAAATAAAGAAATCTAGGTAAAGTAACCATTTTTATTGCGTTAACACGACCAATCATTGTTAAAGGGAGTACTCGCCAAGTCTCTATATTTTTCTTCAGTTTATCTATCATGACTTTGTAGTTTGTTTCGTACAAACTTTTATAATGTCTAGGGACAATGATACCAAGATATTTTAATTCACTTACAGTTTTAAAAGGGAGACTATTAATAAAACCTGAATCTATATTATCATATAATGGCATAAATTCAGGAAAGGGCACCAAACTCTCTAATAAGATCAAACAAAAAAGACAAGGATCTTTCTGGTTCTGAAAGAAAAAGAAGGACATCGTCCGCATATAGAGAAATCTGATATTCTACATCTCCCATTATAACAGGAGATATATGTGAGTGAACTCTTATACTTATTGCTAAAGGTTTCATAGCGATAGCAAAAAGTAAAGGACTCAGTGGACAACCCTGGCGGGTACCACGGTGAAGAAGAAAAGGAGGGGATCTATTATTGTTTGTGAGAACTGAGGCAGAGGGGCAAAGGTACAACATCTTAATCCACGAAGTAAAATTTTGTTCCAGACCAAATTCTTCTATAGTAATTAAGATATAAGTCCATTCCACCCTGTCAAATGCCTTATGGGCATCCAGGGCTAGAATAGCTATTGTATCATGTTTGCCTTTGTTTCTGTACACAACATTCATAAGTCTGCATACATTATGAAAAGAAAATCTCCCAGGAATAAAGCCAGTTTGATCTTCGTGTATTATTGAACTAATACATTTACTTAGCCTATTTGCTAAAATTTTAGTGAATATCTTAATATCACTACCAAGAAGGGAAATGGGTCTGTAAGGAGAAGGGTCTGTACTATCTTTATCTTTCTTTAAAATCAATGCAGTATTTGCCGAATAAAGTGTCTCTGGTCATTTTTTGTTTCCAGTAGAATCTTTGAACATCCTTAACATCAAGGGGGCAATTTGATCAGAGAAAGCCTTATAAAATTCAATGCAAAAGCCATCCGGGCCAGCCGCTTTATCATTGGGAAAATTCTTAATAGCTATCAAAATTTCTTCCACACTGTAAAAAATGATCGGGATTTTAATGGTAAAAAACTGAGAAAATGCTACAGTAAAAACCTGTTAAATGATTAATGGAAAGTTCCTGTAAAATTTACAGGGAAAAACTGTAAACTGACGTTCCCAGAATTCCCTGCGTTGCATTTCAAATTCTGTTTGAATTTGACGTTTTTTCTTTGAAATAACTATGTTTCTTCTTAGTTTTTTCTTATCAGTTATGTTTAGTAGGGTTGTATGTTACATCCAATGTTGTTAAATTAATGTTTATAGCGTATTTCAGTTTAATGAGTCTCACCATGATGGTGTTTAGTGCTTGTGTGAATGACACTGTGCACCTTCTATATATGCTATTATTTAAAAGCTGCTTGTGATGGGCTTTGGTTCATCATGTCACTTTCTCATCACCACCTGCATTTGGTGGTTATCAGTGTATTTCAAAGGTACAAAACAGATTTCAGTACTTTAATAGGTTAGTATATTAACATTATATCAGTTAAAGAAATTACGGTATTTAACTGTAAATTTAAGTTAAAACCTAAAACGTTGTTACTGTATTTTTAAGGGAATTCCGGCAACCACAGCTGCCAGTTTTTTACCGTAAATTTTACGGAATTTTTTTTACAGTGCAGTGTAATGTTTGAATTTAAGCTTTCTCTCTCATCCTCACTAATTTTAGGGAGTCCAAGAGAATGTAGAAATTTAGTAATGTTCAGAGAGTCTCCAGTACTCTGAGAGGAGTACAATTCCTGATAGAATTCCCGAAATACATTGTTTATTTCTACTGGTTTAGTGGTCAAAACACCGGATTTTGACTTAATGGCATGTATAGCTCTACTAGCTTGTGCACACCTAAGCTGACGAGCTAGCAAGTGATTAGGTTTGTCTCCTAATTCAAATTGTTTTTGCTTAATCTTTAGTAAAAGGGAGCTAATTTGAGTAGATAAAATAGTATTATATTCATATTTCAATTTCATAATACTAGTCAGAGTTGAGTTGGAAGACGTGAGTTTAAACTGCTGCTCTAGAGCGGACAACTCTGCCTCTATCTCAGAAAGCCTTTTGCCCCTCTGCTTTTTCATTTCTGTTTGGTATGCTATCACATTTCCTCTAACGACAGCTTTGAGAGCTTCCCATAGGGTTGAGTCAGACACATCCCCCTTGTCATTTAAAGAGAGAAATTCAGTTATATGAGCGGCATGTTTTTTTAAATTATTTCTCATTTAATAGCGTAAGTTAAAACGCCAATTGTAAGGAGGTTTTTCCAGTCCAAAATCTACTGATATAGAGACTGGGGAGTGATCAGATATTAAAATATTATGATATTTGGAGGATAAAATCTTAGAAGTTAATTTGAAATCAGTTAGAAAAAAATCAATCCTTGTATATGAATTATGTATATTAGAAAAAAAAGAGTAATCTTTGTCAGTAGGATGCTGAAGTCTCCAAATATCAAGTATGTTCAATGAGTGAATGAGATTATTAAGAACAGTAGTCGAATTAGAAAGTTTGGGAGGGCTAGGCGAGTGCCTGTCCATAAAAGGGTCCAAAACACAATTAAAGTCCCCTCCGATAATAAGATGAGTAGAGTCTATGTCGGGTATGAGATTAAAAACAGAGCGAAAAAAATATGGGTCATCAAAATTTGGAGCGTATAAATTCACAAATGTGACATGTTTCTCTAAAACAGTACCAGTCACAATAAGATAACGACCATTAATATCTTGTTTAGTGTTCAAATGTTGAAAAGGAATATTCTTATGTATTAATATAGACACCCCACGGGCCTTTGAAGAGAAAGTAGAGTGGTACATTTGACCTATCCATCTGCATTTAAGTCTGTGAGCATTGGAATGCTTAATGTGAGTCTCCTGCAGAAACAATATATCTGCATGTAAAGAATTTAAATGTGCGAAGACTTTAGATCTTTTAACAATATGATTTAGGCCACGCACATTCCAGCTCAGAATATTCAAATGTTTCTTAGGGGGGCTCATCAAAGTGCAGTGAAAGATAAATCATAGAGTAAATCATCGGGCAGTCGTGGCCTAATGGTTAGAGAGTCGGGCTTGTAACCTCAAGGTCGCCAGTTTGATTCCTGCACCAGCAGGAATTGAAGGTGGGGATTGTGAATGAACAGCACTTTCACCACCTTCGATACCATGACTGAGGTGCCCTTGAGCAAGGCACTGAACCCCTAATTGCTCCCCGGGTGCTGGAGCAATAGCTGCCCACTGCTCTGGGTGTGTGTTCACGGTGTGTGTGTGCATTTGTTCACTATTCACTGCTGTGTGTGTGCACTTGGATGGGTTAAATGCAGAGCCCCCATTTCGAGTATGGGTCACCATACCTGACAATACGTCACATTATTATTATTATTATTAAACTGAGCGACTATTTAAGTACAAGCATAGGTATTGCTGAGTAAACAAAAAGAAAAACACAAAAATATCAAATACAAAAATAAGCTGGCAGAATCGCTTCTCGAACATAAGCGAAAATCAGAGTACCCCATTTAAACGTGGGATCGCTGAACAGAACACAAGGAAAGAGAAAAACTAAAATTAAACTCAAAAGAAACCAAAAATCAACCGGTGACGGATTAACGGTTCTTCGAAACAACACACCGCTCTGTCTCCACACATTATGATCAGGAATACTTCGTATGTGAATGAAAGCAAAAACATCTCCATACATATACACATTATACAGACCCACATGTTTACATACATGAACATCTTATAGCGTTATTGGCCTGATAGTCTTTAAGAATTAGTAGAACATTAAAGGTGGGGCGACTGATCCGTCAGGACTGTAGAAAATAGTAATGATAATAAAAAAGTCGCACCTAGCAGTCCCTGAAATGTACAGGCCACGAACAGCTAAAAGTAATGTCTTATTTAGCACAAAGGATCCAATATAGTTCACCTTCCATCACGAGGAAAGACTGTCAATGTAGGACTCGGCCTCCTGCGGAGACGAAAATATTTTCTTCGTCTTCTCATGCGTGAGAATGAGACGAGCAGGGTACAGGAGTCCGTATTTTATTCCTTTGGCTCTTAATTTCTCCCGCACACTGTCAAACTGCTTGCGTTGGGTGGACACCTCCGCTGAAAAGTCCGGGAAGATACTGACACGACTGCCGTCAAATGAGAGCGGGCTCTGGTTACGGGAAAGGCGCAGTATTTCAGACTTAACAGAATCGTGATGTATCCTGGAAATCATAAATCGCGGCCTGTTGTTTCCGATGGGACCAATGCGGTGGGCCCGGTCAATCTTTACCCCACGCGGAAAATTAGACTCTCCTAGTAGCGAGGGCAGAAGTTCGGAAACAAATCTAGTGGGGTTGCCCTTCTCGATGTTCTCAGGAAGACCCGCTATCTTGATATTCTGCCTGCGAGATCTGGCCTCTAGATCCGTTACCTTTGTTTTCAGAGACGTGTTCTCCTGTGACAAACCGGAGCAAAGCTGCTCCAGGTGAGAGATGCGGCGCTCATAATCAGTGCTAGCCTCTTCCAGGTCAGCGATACGGGATGTGTTGGCGGTTAGTGTCGACTGCACTACAGACAGAGAAGCTTCCAAATTGTTAAATCAGGCATTCATAGAGGAATCCATCTTTCTAATGGCCAGAAGAATAGCCCTGGATGAAGCCTCATCTTCATCCTCCAAAGGATAAGAAGCATCGGTCTCAGTGGTCTCGTTACCAAAGTTAGCTTGACCGCAAACGTTAGCATCGGTTAGCACCAGGCTAGCTGAAGTGTCTTCCACCGTGTTGACAGTCGGGGACGGAGCCTTTTTGACAGTCTTTTTTGATTTATTCATCATTAATAAACTGACTTTGCTAACTGATCAAGTTAAGTAGGAATAACGAAGTTTTATATGATTTATTTCACCAAGTGTGACGGAGCTGGGTGAAAACTCGTCTTACTCCATGTGCTGCTCTCTAGCGCCCCCTGAAAACATAAACGTATACATTTTAATTAGGAAATATAGTGGAGTAAAAGTAAAAGTTGGCTGAAATATAAAAACTCAAGTAAAGTACAGATACTTCCAAAAAATACTTAAGTACTGTAACGAAGTATTATTACTTGTTACATCACACCACTGAAGTGCGGAGATGGGGTTGTGGAGGGATGCTGGAAAATTTTCAAGGAACAGGTCTGCTCTGTATATATACACCTCTTATCTTGTTAATTAGGTTGATTACTGATTGTGCTCCTCTGCTGTTAATTAGGTTAATTATCTGAACGTGCTCCTCCCGAACTTTGTTAATAAAACATCATTAATAACCTTTAAGTTCCTCTTAATTTTAGCAAGACAAAAATCTAATGCAAATAACAGATTAAACTATAACAACCACCTTATCTATTGTATTTATTCCTATACATCAAAAGAAACAGACAGGAAAGGGGAGAAGAATCATTTTTGTGAATAGTTAAAATTACAGCAACATAATAAATTGAGATTTTTTTAGTAAAATCTCTCAGTAAAATAGGCTTTTGGCAGCAAAGTTAAAGCAGCCCATTTCGTATCCCATGGTCATTAGAAAAAAAAAAAAAGTTTAAATCTAATATATTGTGAAATATATTGTGGTTTTTTCAGTACTGCATCCCCAAAAGTAAACATACAGACTACCCACTGTGTCAGAGTCCAATCATGTGCTTGTCTTGCATTACTGCTTTCCCTAGGGTATTAAATGGTATTAAAAAAGACACATTCATAACAATCTAACTTTGTGACCCAATTAATGCTTGACCAACCAATAACCTCAACATTATTTCATGTTAACCTTCCAAGTGAACACTGGCATGTAATAAAACAAAAACCTTTTAATGCAGCAATGACAGATAAACCTGGCTCCTCAATCAGCAGTTAACAGGTGAAAATACAGGTGAAAATACAGATTAATCTCCCCTGAATATCTTGTGCAACACATGTAAATATTTTTTGTCCAAGTCAAGACCTGCCAGTTCTGATTAAATTAAATAAGAGCTATTTTTGCACTCTTTCTCAGTTTAATGGGAAACCAGGCCATTCACCCTTATCTCAAATAAATCTGGAAAAGTCCTTTCAGTTTTCAAGTGTCTGATATTTCCATTCTTGGCACAGACAATCTGGTATCCTCTTATAGCCTTCACAAGTCCTGCCAAGACAGAGAGATTAAAGGGGGTGTGAGGGGAGGGTGCGGCATACATGTGAAAACAGCCGTGGATGACTGATTTTGTTTTTGTACTTTTTAAGCAGAACACTAAAACCCCTTTACTTGATGAATAGTATTATGAATAGTATTTATGTATGAAGAATAATATTTTTCTTATATGCACTGGGATAGTTTTGAAGTGGATATATAATTAGATTTGATGATTCACCCATGACTCCTTCAACCCTACTTGTTCTAGCCTTAACGCACTTCTAAACACAGATTAGGTGCAATTCACTTCTTCTTTGTATGCATTTAACACTATATTGTAGATTAATAGGGACAGTAAGGTACCCATTTATACTGCACTGAGATCAAGGTTTAAATGATAATGAGTTATGTTTTTTTTAATATAATTAATTAATATTTGTACTTGACTTTAATTTACAGAGTTTAGGCAAGAGTTGTACATTTCAAAATATAACTTTAGCTGATAGATGTTGGAACATTATACAAAAGTTTGAAAGTGCAAAAAGAAGTTACAGCAAATAGTGTTACAATGATCTCTGGTCTCAAAACCTGAGGGGGGATTCATGATTTGTTGTTTAACATTAAATTTGAAAAAGTCCCCACACAAATCATTGCAATCACACACACTTTAACTGAAGCTTGTAAGACACCTGGTGTAATTAGAGCCAGATGTTAGCCTATTCCCCAAGACCCTAACATCTGTCTAATATTAACCTTCACTTAAATCCAAAACAGACCTTTTGGACACAATGCTAAATAAATACATGAATCTCAGTGACATAATTAGATTATAGGCATGTGTGCATCAAGTAAAATGTTTCTGCAGAAATCCTCAGGACTTGTCAAGTTTGTCTGTATATAGCACACAACGTGTGTGTAGATGAATGTGTGCACAATGCAAACACATGTACATGCATGTGATCTACATGTACACACAATGTTGAGTCAAACAACTTGCTGTTCCTTGCTCAGCATTTCCCATTATCAACTGAGTGTTTGGTTGCATTGTCCCCCCCTTGTTTCCTTAATGTCTTGTTCTAAATGAAGCTGCGGTTTTATATGTCATTATGAAACACCAGGTCGTTACTGGCTTTAAATTACACTGATAGAACAAGCTTTAAATGCTGAAACAGCACCGCATGGAACCACATGTTTCTAAACATGTGGATGGAACAGCCAGTTAAGCATAGGTGCATAATTAATGTTTGTTTGTTGCTGTAATACCACTAAAAGCCTGTTTGCTGCAGCAGTCACAGATGGCCAGTTTGAATTAAGGTGATCCTACGCACAGAACCAGATACCTATGCCACTTTTAAGTTTACAAGAAACAATTGCGCAAAGCTCAGCATGATCTGGCTTGGATGGATTCCTAATCATACATACCTGTTCAAAATTGTTCATTAAGTTGTCTAGATCCTTTTTAAGGGCATAAAAAACAACAATCGCTACATTAACGTGAGGCCTGGTAATGTTAATGTGCTTCTTGCCAGCACGCAGTTTTGTGTTTATGAGTGAAGAGGAGGCCATCTGTGATCTAAGAATCTGGGATAATGCAACAAACAAGGTTGGGAAACATAGATGAAAGAACCCAAGTATGGTTTTATTGCAAAAAAAGGTGATTCGCCTGGTGACTGTAGACCCACCACGGAGATCAGGGAGTTGTGCTCGGCAAATAAGGCTCTGGAAGGAGAGGTTAAAATGATACAGCTCTCCAGACCTATTCCACTTTTTTCTTCCTCCAATTTACTGTCAATACCCTTATTCTTCTAATTAGTACAGCATAAAGTTACACAAAAAGTAATATTACAAAAAAAGAGAGAGAAAGAAAAAAATAGCATGTGTAGATGCAGAAAAAAAGCTGTCATTTTATGTCCAAAAATATGAAAGCTTGTTTCTGCCATGGTATAGAAAAAAAAAAAAGGTAATTGTGACTAGTTTTTACAATTCAGACGTTTTTCTCACAATTGTGACAGTCTCAAAATTTGCTCTTTTCTCAGAATTGCAAGTTTACATCTCACAATTCACAATTGCAGACTTGCAGGATAAAAATCATTTAAATCTATTGAATTCAATGATTCTGAAATAGGGTGGAAATCGCCACGATAAACTAATTTATGTTTATGCTGTGATATGATCTCTTGTAAAGAAGTCACATACTGTATACATCAATATACATTTTTACCACTCTTTTCAGAGAGAAAAATGTATATCTTCAGACATCCTTAGCAACAATGGCCTCGTGCCTGCCCATTAAACTCAGTGAGTCTTTAAGCTGTTGACTCTTTTATGCTGCTGTGAGAAATACTTTTGTTGTTGGCCAATGTAGTTACAGAGTAAAAGCAGGCTCTTGACTGCCTGTGGTTTCTATAAAGGCGAAAGGAGCAGCTACACCATCAAACAGTGGGGAATAATCTAATTTAGATCTTACATAAGAAATACAACAAATGCAAATTTGGTGGTGCTGTATTGGGCAACTTAACTGCTCTTACTCAAGCAAAGAAAAAAATAATACTTTTGATCTCATGTTGTTCTCCAAAAAGTTATGCAAAAAAAAACAACAAAAAAAAAAAAACAACTTTTCACATTTTTGTGATTCTCAAAAGTGGAAGCCATCAAAGTTGGGTAAACTTGTATAGAAGAGAAAAGGAAACTACAACAAATAGGTTTGCATTCCCATTTCCTGAAAGAGAATAAAAATCAACAACAGTGTTTCCATGGCTTAGAAAGTCAAACCTACCATCATCCCCTGAGCACTTCTTTTTTAGAAACTCACTCATGACCAATTTTTGTAAATTAACGCCAAGGTAATATCACACAAGGTAATACTCGTCTCCTCCACGTCACCCTATAGCAGTGGTTTTCAAACTTTTTTAAGAGCGATTTTTTTCTTATATACAGTACAGGTCAAAAGTTTGGAAACATTACTATTTGTAATGTTTTTGAAAGAAGTCTCTTCTGCTCATCAAGCCTGCATTTATTTGATCAAAAATACAGAAGAAAAACAGTAATCTTGCAAAATGTTATTACAAATAAAAAAATGGTTACTATTTTAATATACTTTAAAGTATAATTTATTTCTATGATGCAAAGCTGAATTTCCATCAGCCATTACTCCAGTCTAAAGTGTCACGTGATCCTTCAGAAATCATTCTAATATGCTGATTTATTAGAATTATCAATGTTGGAAACAGTTGTGCTGCCAAATAATTTTTTTGGAATCTGCGATACTTTTTTCAGGATTCTTTGATGAAAAAAAGTATCAAAATATAAATCTTTTCTAACAATATAAATCTTTGCTATCACTTCTTATCAATTTAACACATCCTTGCTGAATAAAAGGTTTAATTTCTTTTAAAAAAAGAAAGAATAAACATTTACTGTCTCCCAACTTTTGAACGGTAATGTATGTTGTTAGAAAAGATTTTTATTATAAATAAATGCTGTTCTTTTGAACTTTTTATTCATCAAAGAATCCTGAAAAAAAGTATCACAGGTTCCAAAAAAATATTAAGCACACAGCAGTTTCCAGCACTGATAATAAATCAGCATATTAGAGTGATTTCTGAAGGATCATGTGACACTTTGGAGAAATGGCTGAAGGAAATTCAGCTTTGCATCACAGAAATAAATTATTTTTTAAAGTAGTATTAAAACAGAAACGTTATGTTATATTGTAATAACATTTTAAGATTACTGTTTTTCTTCTGTATTTTTGATCAAATAAATCATTTTTGATGAGCAGAAGAGACTTCTTTCAAAAACATTACAAATAGTAATGTTTCCAAACTTTTGACCTGTACTATATATATATATATATATATATATATATATATATATATATATATATATACACACACACAGTCATGGCCAAAAATATTGGCACCCTTGGTAAATATGATCAAAGAAGGCTTTGAAAATTAATCTGCATTGTTAATCCTTTTGATCTTTTATTTAAAAAAAAAAAATCACAAAAATCTAACCTTTCATTGGATAATAAGAATTTAAAACGGGGGGAAATATCATTATGAAATAAATGTTTTTTCTCAAATACATGTTGGACACAATTATTGGCACCCCTAGAAATTCTTATAAGTAAAATATCTCTGAAGTATATTCCCATTCATATTCGCAATTTTGAGCACACAGGGTGATTATGAACATGAAATTATCCAGCCATGGCTTCCTGTTTCACAGAAATATAAATAGGAGGGAAAACAAAGCCCAAATTCCCTTAATCATCCATCACAATGAGAAAAAACAAAGAATATATTTCTGATGTGCAGCAAAAGATAATTGAGCTTCACAAATTAGTGAAGTGGCTTTAAGAAAAGAGCTAGAGCAGTGAAAATTCCCATTTCCACCATCAGGGCAATAATTAAGAATTTCCAATCAACAATCATCACTGCCTGGAAGAGGACGTGTGTCTATATCGTCCTAATGCAAGGTGAGAAGGAAAGTTTGAATGGCTAAAGACTCTTCAAGGACTACAGCTAGAGAATTGCAGAAATAGTTGAGTCTCGGGGTCAGAAAACCTTAAAAAAAATTGTCAAACAGCACCTACATCACCACATGTTGTTTGGGAGGGTTTCAAGAACAATTCTCCTCTCTCATCCAAAAACAAACTCCAGCATATTCAGTTATCAGACACGACTGGACCTTCAAATGGGACTGGCTTCTATGGTCAGATAAAACTAAAAAAAATAGCTTTTTAGCAGAAAACACTCAAGATGGGTTTGGTGAACACAGGGATAAAAAGTACCCCTTGTGTACAATGAAATATTCTGCTGTATTTTTGATGTTGTGGTACTATATTTCTGCTGGCGGTCCTGGACATCTTGTTTAGACACATGGCATCATGGATTCTATCAAATACCAACAGATAAAAAAATCAATAAGTGACTGACTCTGTTAGAAATCTTATAATGGGCCATGTTTGGATCTTCCAACCGTACAATAATCCAAACACAAACCTCAAAAACAACTCAAAAATGGGCCACTGGGCATAAAACCAAGCTTCTGCTATGGCCATTCCAGTCCTCTGACCTGAACCCTGTAGAAACTGAGTGGGGTGAACTGAAGAGAAGAAGCACCAACATGGAGCTGTGATTGTGCGCAAGTGATCTGCAACTAAATAATAGCTTTTAATCTTTTATATCTGCCTTATATTCAACTGTCCCATATGCTCACATCAATGAGTGGGATGAACTCTAAAAGTGCTGTTCTTTTTATTTGGTAAAACATGTATGTGTTGAAACGGCTAATAATAAAATGTGACATTCTGTAGTTTTGTCTCATATTCATCTTTTAATCATATTTGCAAATGTCTTGATCCACAGCCAACAGAGCAATTTTGTCTTTACTGTTCCAATACTTATGGAGGGCACTGTACATAGAAAGAAAGAAAGAAAGAAAGAGAAAGAAAGAAAAAGAAGGAAGGAAAGACAACTGCGCTACAGACCAATCTCGAGTCCCACCATAGAGCTCCGGAAGGATGCTCTGTTCCAAAATCAAATCACTGTCGGTGCTGAAATTAGTGAACGTGCTTTGCCTTCATGCACATCTATTCTGACATATCATATTTTGTCCAGTCCATAGTTATGATTATCACAATGTCACTGCGATTTCGAGAGAATATGCGGATGTCACTTCCGAAAGTTTGTTGCAAGTACGCCACATTGGTCCGCTTAACAACATGAAAAACGAAACTTTTATTCAAATTCTGGATGGAGAATAGGCTATATACAGCAAAGAAAGCGCGCAAAGTACGCTTCCTTAAAAAGCTGTCACTCATTTCAGTTTATGGCGATCTCTGATTCCGTTATAATCAACAAATCTGTCAACACGGCATAATTAATCTCTTATTTACATCACCTCTACACTTTGTTCATTATAATCTGAGGATTCGCGTCGCGAGCTTCCAGAACTCTGAACTGAACAAGAACACTCACGTTCTGAGCGGTGAGTGGATTCCGACTCACTAAAACTCCTCTGATTGGCCATTGCTTTATAGAAATCAACAGATATGTCTCTGATTTGCTACAATGTACAACGCTGCAAAAACAGAGCGCAAACACAAAAATACATTTGATTCCGACCTGAGGCGGCTGCCGATTACTTTCGTTTTGTTGTTTATGTTTATTTAGTTGCTTCTTTCCTGAGTTTTGAACTTGGTTACATACATTTTCCTTAAATCATCCTGGCGACCCATTTTTTAAAGGGGACATATGATGCGATTTCAAGTTTTCCTTTCTCTTTGGAGTGTTACAAGCTGTTCGTGCATAGATGAGATCCCTAAAGTTGCAAAGACTAAAGTCTCAAACCCAAAGAGATACTTTATAAAAGTTAAGACTCGTCCACGCCCCCCTAAAATGGCTTATTCAAACACGCACCCACATGTCTACGTCACGACGTGGGAATATTTGCATAATGTCACCCAAATGTTCACGCAAAGAAAGAAGGCGTGGTTTCAGTAACCGCAGTAGTGTTGATGCAGCCATGTCAGGGAGACGCTGTGTGTTTCTGTGCGAAAGCAAAAGCCCTTTATTTGGCCTTCCAACAGTAGATGCAATTAGGAACAGCACAACCCAAATGTTCAAATTTGTGCAACGCATTTTATGGATGACAGTTTCGTGAACCTAGTAGAGTACAAGGCTGGCTATACACAAAGGCTATTTCTAAAAAACAACAACAAAAAAGGGTCAATTCTTAATATAAAAGACCAGGTTTGTGTTTTGCTTTGTAGTACATAATCTTGTGTGAAAATCTCTATGTTCATTTTCAAATAGAAGCACACAGAGCCCTCACAGAAGAGTCATAAACACAAGACTGTTGTAAGGCAGCTTTGCTTCATGACTGAGCTCACTCTTCCCAAAACCTAGGATGCAGACAAGGTATATATTTCTCTTTTTCAAAGGTTTTTAAAGAACACATTTTTATGGCTTCTGCAGGTACAAGCAAACAGCTGCAAATGGTTTTCTATGAAGCACATAATTCATAAATTCACCAAAAATATTACATGGAGTCTCAGCAATGATTTTGCATGTGCAGAAACGTGTTCCCAACTTATGGTCAAAATACAAGGTTTACATAATCCTGACATGAACGTTTAAAACATCAAAAGAATAATTCACAGTGCACATCTTGGATGTAGTTCAATACTCCTCAACTCCCTAGGGCCATATCAGTTTCACCCGTATGCTTTCGCTCTCAGGTTATGTATCAACAACATTCTGTTCTATTCAAACATCCTCTCTAATGTCAGATATAATCTAAGGTAAATTCCAAGACTTACCAAACGGCAGGATTGCGTCCTGTATTCCCATAAGCAGTTTTTTTTGTGTGTGTGTGTGTGTGTGTGTCCTCAGTTTCCCCAGGCCAGACTCTCAGGCTGAAACAAACATAAACCACAGCTGGTTTGTCACACAGTTGAGGATTCTGAGAGACTGAGTAAGGCCAGTGAGGGCCACAATTCAAATTCAACAGTATCCCAATGAAGTACAGTAACCACAGAGAGAAAAAGAGACTAGTTGTTCAAATTACTATTGAAAAACTGAAATGCAAATATGTTGCTTGTAGTTTTTGAGGAATCTGGTTAGAGAAAAAAACACAAAATAATAGGAACTAATGAAATAAATTACACTCAAACACTGTGAACTCATGCAAATATTTTGTGGGCCTATTAGAATTTTTTTTAAACAAGCAATTGCTGTCTTTCTGGAAGGATCTTAAGAATGGATTGTGATGTGATTTATGTTTCTTGGTAAGTGTGTTTGCATGCACTTTAAAATGATAGATCACTCAAAATTTAACATTTTGTCCTAATTTACTCACCCTCGTGTTAATCAAAACCTGTATGTTTTCTTCTGCAGAACACAACAAAATATGCGTTTTTTGCCATGCAATGAAAGTCAATAGTCACCAAAACTGTTTGGTTACCAACATTCTTCAAAATATCTTCTTTTGTGTTCCCCAAGAAAGGTTTACAGATTTGGATGGAATGACTTGAGGGTGAATAAAACATGACAAAATTTAACTAAACTATACCTTTAAAAGTTCGAAAGGTTTAAAAGTTTGATTTCAGTCAGACTGCGATAATAATTTTTTGTGTCTTTGCAAAAACATGCTGTAGCTTGAGATGAACATGTACATATAACTGAATATGTACATGCAGTGTCATATACCTGCTTGGCCTTCCCAAACCCGCTATACCTCACAACATTTACCAGTTGACGTTAGCCATTAAACACGTATGTTCTTCACACACTTCATTCTGAGATTTCCAGGAACTTTTGTCCCTAAGCCTCTTTGTGGTCTTTGTTTGCCCCTCTAGGCACCTCTGAATTCATTTCCACCCTGGCCTCAACATGAATTGTCCTGAACCTCATTTCACAAAGTACCGTACAAGTCTCTCTTCTGCTACTGAAGCTGAGCTGGAAACATGTCAGGAGAAGAGAGATAAAAAGAGACAATGGGATAAAGATTTAGAGTGAAAGAAAAAGAGAGAAAAGAAAACAAAACACAGAAAAGAGAGAGCACAGCACGGTGGTGGAGGAGGGCTGATCATTGCGGTTATGTTGCTGTATGTTGGTGGCACTGGTGACAGCAGGCTCAGAATGTGCCCAGCAGGACACGAAGGCAGTCGCGCACTGATAAACACCCAAGAACACTCACAAAACCACCATTGTTCCTGTGCCTGCCTGAACTTTGTCAACTTGACCCCTTTTTCCTGGACATTTTATGATCAAAATTTACAAAGATTGGTCTGCACTTGAATATTATTATTATTATTATTATTATTATTAATTAATTAATTTAGTTTACATGGGAGATGAAAACTCCTGTCTCCTATTTTAACTTAAATATAAATAAAATAAATAAATAAATATGTTGAGTGCAGACCAATCTTTGTAAATTTTGAACAGACATACAGTGGGTCTTGGCACCTAACACATGCACATCAGAGTACAGATAATGGACAACACAGAAAAAGAGTATGCTAGGTCTCAGTTTAATTTGCAAGGAAATTTTTCAGTCTAACTTATGTTCCCTGAGAGGGAGAAATAAAAACCTGACTTGATGTTTTAAGGCACTGTCTGTCATGCAGTGCTGACTACTGTGGTGCATTTTGCATGTTCATCATGCAGTCCTGATTTGCTGTGACTTAGATAACAAAGCAAACATGCTGTACAGAACTCCTGATTAAATGCTTATTTGATTATTGGTTAAACTGCCAAAAACGTTGATTCCCAACAAAACACTGTGCCCACACGATGTCCACATTTCTCCAGTTTACCCTAGCTTGCCCTACTTTTCTGTACAGAACAATTTTTTCCCAGGCTTCAGAAATGTTGTCAAAACAGGCCCGCTGTCCTGCTTGATATCCTGCTGTCAGCATGCAGGCAAGATTTCATAATTCTCTCCAAATGGAGCATGCTCATCTTGTCTCTGAGATGACTATCTGTGGAAGTCTGCTGTTATATCAGATTAAGGTAAATATAGTAGGCTGTTCAACAAGACATTGCTTTATAATTGAGGATCAGCATTTTGCAGAACTTCATATAATTGTCCAGTTACAGGATGATTAAAAACCAATAATTCTGACAGCCAATAAAAAGGGAGAACACAGTCATGACCGCTAGTGGTCAAGTCCAATAACTTCACCATCAGTTATCCCTGAGGAAACCTTAAAGCATTCAACACAGGGAAAACTCTTCAGTTAGGGTTTGATAAAACATGCTGTGCTGTTATGTAACATCTCTGTGGTACAAGGCTATGTGGCAGTCTTGTTCCGAAAAGGCTTTCGGTGAACAATGTTGTTAAAAAATAGTGTGGCTAAATAATTTAGTAAGCACTGATTCAATCCAGACCGGGACTGGGCCAATCTCCCCATTCTTGGAAGCGTCTCTCAAAGTTCAGAGACTTATGCTTCTACATCTGGACTCCACTTGTTCAGTAAAACGCAGAAAACAGATGACTTCCACTAGACTGTTAATTTATATGAAGTAAGGACATTACACTAAGTAGAGAGAATCATGCTGATTCTTACTGAGTTTACAAAATTTGAGGACACAAACTCACGTGCAACAGAAAAGTCTATAACCAGAGAATTTCATTGTATATTTAAGCAATAGCACAAGAGCACGAGTGCCATTGTTCCAAAATCCAAATATCTGTTATCCATCTATAAGCATAAGGCTTTATGCTGCCTTCAAGTGCACCTAAGAAACTCAAACCTGTCTGGTCTGGCAATTGATACATATATATATATATATATATATATATATACATATATATATTTCACACAGTCTAGTCCGAAACATGACACAGCAGTAGCCTAAAAAAAATGAAAGAATTATATTGTGAGCATTCAAAATTATTAAAATGACTAATTTCTATCACTTATTTAGGCTATCAAAATGAACAGTTTGTTACATAAAGCAAATCGTAAAAGTCAACTTGTTGTCTATCAGCTGTTCTGCACATCACTGAATGTAAAATTAAAATAACTTGCAAAATCACTGATTATAATTCACATCACACTTAATAACGTTTTAAATCAGTAACAAAATCGGACATGAACTGTCCCATTAATATTGTTTATTATGCTTAAATAGCATAAAAAATAGGGCTGGGTAAAAAAAAATATTGAATTCTAGATTTTAATCGATTCTCATTTTTACTAAACAATATCAGTTCTTTAAGGGCACCTATTATGCCCCTTTTTACAAGATGAAAGAGAAGTCTCAGGTGTCCTCTGAATGTGTCTGTGAAGTTTCACCTCAAAATACCCCACAGATCATTTATTATATCATTTTGAAAATGCCTATTTTGAATGGAAGCAGAAACATGCTGTTTTCATGCATTTCTCTTTAAATGCAAATGAGCTGCTGCTCCCCATCCCCTTTTCCAGAATAGGGCTGTGCCTTTACAGCCTGTACCTAAGACACTCTGCCAAAAAACATCTGTTTGGTTTTGATTATCATGTATGTTGCGCTGAAATCATGCATTTTAAACCATATCAGTTTAAACCTCTTATATATATGGTTTTCTGAACGCACACATCCGAAGCACACACACAGAAAGCGGCTGTCACATGCCATGTGAGTACTACAGGTGCATCTCAATAAATTAGAATGTCGTGGAAAAGTTCATTTATTTCAGTAATTCAACTCAAATTGTGAAACTCATGTATTAAATAAATTCAATGCACATAGACTGAAGTAGTTTAAGTCTTTGGTTCTTTTAATTGTGATGATTTTGGCTCACATTTAACAAAACGCACCAATTCACTGTCTCAACAAATTAGAATACTTCATAAGACCAATAAAAAAACATTTTTAGTGAATTGTTGGCCTTCTGGAAAGTATGTTCATTTACTGTATATGTACTCAATACTTGGTAGGGGCTCATTTTGCTTTAATTACTGCCTCAATTCGGCGTGGCATGGAGGTGATCAGTTTGTGGCACTGCTGAGGTGGTATGGAAGCCCAGGTTTCTTTGATAGTGGCCTTCAGCTCATCTGCATTTTTTGGTCTCTTCTTTCTCATTTTCCTCTTGACAATACCCCATAGATTCTCTATGGCAGGGATAGGCAATTTCGGTCCTGGAGGGCCGGTGTCCTGCAGAGTTTAGCTCCACCCTAATCAAACACACTTGAAGAAGCTAATTAATGTCTTCAGGATCACTAGAAAGTTACAAGCAGGTGTGTTTGATTAGGGTTGGAGCTCATATCTATGGGGTTCAGGTCACGGAAATGAGTTTGCTGGCCAGTCAAGCACACCAACACCATAGTCATTTAACCAACTTTTGTTGCTTTTGGCAGTGTGGGCAGTAGCCAAATCCTGCTGGAAAAATGAAATCAGCATCTTTAAAAAGCTGCTCCAGCAGAAGGAAGCATGAAGTGCTCTAAAATTTCTTGGTAAACGGGTGCAGTGACGTTGGTTTTCAAAAAACAGAATGGACCAACACCAGCAGATGACATGGCACTATCATCAGACTGTAGGCTTTTAACACTGGACTTCATGCAACTTGGGCTATGAGCTAAGACGCCTCTGACATTGTCTGTGGTTCAGGAGTGGCTTAACAAGAGGAATACGACAACTGTAGCCAAATTCCTTGACACGTCTGTGTGTGGTGGCTCGTGATGCCTTGACCCCCAGCCTCAGTCCATTCCTTGTGACGTTCACCCAAATTCTTGAATCGATTTTGTTTGACAATCCTCATAAGGCTGCAGTTCTCTCGGTTGGTTGTGCATCTTTTTCTTCCACACTTTTTCCTTCCACTCAACTTTCTGTTAACATGCTTGGATATAGCACTCTGTGAACAGCTAGCTTCTTTGGCAAAGAATGTTTGTGGCTTACCCTCCTTGTGAAGGGTGTCAATGATTGTCTTCTGGACAACTGTCAGATCAGTAGTCTTCCCCATGATTGTGTAGCCTAGTGAACCAAACTGAGAGACCATTTTGAAGGCTCAAGAAACCTTTGCAGGTGTTTTGAGTTGATTATCTGATTGGCATGTCACCATATTCTAATTTGTTGATTGAATTGGTGGGTTTTTGTTAAATGTGAGCCAAAATCATCACAATTAAAAGAACCAAAGACTTAAACTACTTCAGTCTGTGTGCACTGAATTTAATACAAGAGTGTCACAATTTGAGTTGAATTACTGAAATAAATGAACTTTTCCACGACATTCTAATTTATTGAGATGCACCTGTAAGTCATGTTTTATAAACAAATTTCGGGAGGAGCACGCACAGATAATTAACATGGCCAATTCATCATTAGTAATTCCACCATTTATCCAATCAGCCTAAGAGAGAACCCCTTTAAATAATCAAGCACGTCCTACCTTCATTATCTCTCGACTTTCAGAATTCGGGTCGCTCCTTTGCCATTATATCACAGATCCAGTTCTTTCCCATCCAAACAACGAGACCTATACGCGAGATTTTCGGATCCTCCGCAGCAAATCCGCTGGCCCCAGGATCACTCCTTCTCCAACAGTCATCGCCGCCGAGCCCCAGGCTCCATCGAGGCCGCCGCTCTGCTCGACTAACCACACGATTTCCCCAACGCCGAGGCTTAACCTCGCCTCAACTGCCGAAACTTCCAACTTCCCAGGCATCCTTGTATCATTCGGCCACACCAACAATTCCTCCGATCGGAAAGAGGACAGTGTAGCCTGAGGCAAATGCTCATTAATTCCGAAGCACCGTTCTCGCAGAGAGTAAACAAAGCAGATCTGTATGATCTATTCGTCACCCTGCAAATCAGCCAACCTCACTCCTAAATCCACTCCAGCGGCCAATAGATTGAGCAAGCTCCGAACCTGCCTCGCTCGACACCACCATCGTCCCTCACAAGACCCGGCTCTCTGCGAGCATCGAGTCGCAACAGCAGGCCTTCAACGAGCCTGGGCCACGCCCCAGTTCTCACCGCAGCAAAGCCTCACTCGCTTCCCGCTTCGGCTCAGCCTTTCACCGCGGCTCTTCCGGCCGCAGCGCCGTAAGCAGCCGGGCCTCTAACTTCTGTTTCCAGATGCTAGCGCGAGGCTGCCTCCGCTAGCGGCGCAGGCCACCAGTGTTGCCAAATAATTTTTAGGTAAAAATCGCTAAAGGCAGATCATTTGTTGCTAAAAGTTGTTAAATGACGTCGCGACATCATGGGATGTTAATGTCATTATGTAACCATGACGCAAGTGCTTAGAATACACACTGAAATTACTCAAAACTTTCCGTATTTTCACCAGCATTTTACCTGTATTTAATTTTCTCATTACATTTCGATAAATGGATAAGTTGGATAAGATTAATTTTTGTTTTGTGGTTAAGATCAACAGTGGAAGAGAAAGTTTCACTGTTGATCACAGTGGACCAACAGTAAATGATTAACAATCATAAGTACAATCTAAAATATTAAGGCATATCATAAACAGTTATTGAACAAGTGCAACCTGCAACTTAATTCATATGTGAAGTGTGTACTGCTAGGCACCTCTCTCAAAGTGTCTAACGTTACCAGCCGATGTGCCGCTTGGCTGGCTAGCTGTTTCAATACTTTTTCCTTTTGTGTGGTTAAGAGAAAAACGCATGCCTTTTATCACTTTTTAAAGGTTTCCAAAATTTTTTTTTTAAAAATAGCTACATTTGTTGCTATTTGCTTTGAAAACAAGTCGCTAGGGTAGTCTGAGAAATCGTTAAATCTAGCAACAAAATTGCTAAGTTGGCAACACTGCAGGCTACCCGGACATTTCAGCATGTCCTGCCAAAGTCACAAACCACTCCCCTTTTTCCGCAGCCTACAGCTACAGCAGAAGCAAGCATGTGGCTGCCTCCGCTTGCAACACAGACCCTCACATCTCAGACTTTCCTTCTACTTCCCCTAACCCCTTTCCTTTTTAGCAGGCTCCAGCTCCCGTAGTGGACACTAGCGCGAGGCCGCCTCTGCTAGCAGTGGCTGCACAGGCTCTACAGCTTTTCTCCCCGAATGTCACAAACCCCCATGGCCTGCAGCTGAAGCAAGCGCAAAGCTGCCTCCGCTTGCAACACAGGCCCTCACATGTCTTTTCCTCCTGTTACTTCTAACCCCTTTTCCTTTTCAGTTGCCTCTAGCTCCCATAGCAGACGCTAGCATGAAGCTGCCTCCGCTAGCGGTGCAGACTACACAGGCTCTGCAGGATGTTACAAACCCCCACTCCCTTTCCATGACCTACAGCAGCTGAAGCAAGCGTGAGGCTGCCTCCGCTTGCAACACAGGCCCTCACATGTCTTTTCCTCCTGTTACTTCTAACCCTTTTTCCTTTTCAGTGACCTTCAGCTTCCATAGCAGACATTAGCATGAGGCTGCCTCCGCTAGCGGCACAGACCCATCCACAGCCTTTTCCTTACCCCATTCCCAACCCCCTCCCCTACCCATGGCCTGCACCCCCACCATCCAACTTTAGCGTGAACATGCCTCCGCTAATGGCGCAGGCCACTGATGCCCGCCATTCCTCTCTCTTTCCCTCCCTTTCTTCCCAGAGCCATCCCAAGTGTGAGCATGCCTCTACTAATGGCGCAAGCCCCTGACGCCCGTCATTCCCCCTCCTCCACTCCCAGAGCCGCCCCAGGTGCGAGCATGCTTCTGCTAGCGGCGGCTACCTTTCCTCCTCGCCTTGCTCGTCTTTCCTTCTCACTATCTTCCGCCACACCCCTACCCTACTTCCCACTTATCTCTACTTCCCACTGCCACATCAGTGACTGCTCCCGCAGGAACCCTATCCATATTTCCCCACTGCCACATCAGTGACTGCTCCCGCAGGAACCCTATCCATATTTCCCCACTGCCGCAGCAGTGTCTGCTCCTGCAGGAGTCCTATCTATATTTCCCCATTGCCGCAGCAGTGTCTGCTCCCGCAGAAGCCTACATCTATATTTTCTACTGCCGCAGGAGTGCCCGCTTCGGCAGAAGCCACATTCTCTTTTTCAGATGCCGCAGCAGTGAATGCTCCCACAGGAGCCTTTTCTGTATTTCCTCCACGGCCGCAGCAGTGTCTGCTCCCACAGGAGCTCTTATCTCTCTCTTTCAGCAGTGTCTGCTCCTGCAGGAGCCCTTATCTCTCTCTTTCAGCAGTATCTGCTCCCGCAGGAGCCTGCAGCTATATTTCTTTACTGCCGCAGCAGTATCTGCTCCCACAGGAGCTCTTATCTCTCTCTTTCAGCAGTGAATGCTCCCGCGGGAGCCCCCTTTTTACTCCACTACCACAGCAATGCTTGCTTCCGCAGAAGCCAATTTCTCTTTCCAGATACCACCACAACAATTGTACACCAAGCAACGTCCAGCACCCCTCCAACCTTAAGCCTTGCAAATTTTGGGGGGTCTGGCTGCTGTCCTGCTCTAACTGCATCTTTTGGGGGAGCGCTTTGAGGCCGGGCTAAACACCGAGCTCGGACCCCTCTCCCCGGACAGGAGGAGTACCCTGGGCTCGGGAGTCTTACCGAGCTCAGAGCGCTCTCCCTGGACAGCACGCCAAATACTAGGGCTGGGCGATTTATCTCATGCAATATGCATGCGCATCTCGTCAGTAAAACCGGCTCCTTGATTAGCGGTAAATCCCCATCACCTGTTTTCAAATGGAGCGGCATTGTCTGGGCCGTGAGTTCACTGAGAAGCTACGCAGTCTCGCGTTCATTATCGAAGCGATTCATCTCGATAATGAACGCAATATTGCGCGCTTCTCAGTGAACTACGGCTCCGTGTGTCGTGCCGCTCGACTGAAAAACAGGTGATGGGCCCGCTAATCAGGGCGATTTTGGCTTGTGCGCATGCATGCATGTCGCCCAGCCCACCACAAATACGTAACCTTTACTCAGTTGATTTTATGTAAGTGTGAACTCGTGAAACTATGTTCTTTTTCATGTCTTATTGTGCCATACTGCAATACCAATGTACGTATTATGCAGTGAAAAGTTAGTAAATGAAAGTTTGAAACCAGTGAAATTGGAAAGACATACGTACATATAAGTACATGTCATGCTGATTTTGTGGACAAACCATTAATTTTTTTTTTTTTTTTTTTTTCAGAGGAAGGCTCAAGAAATTGTCATCAGATCAGGTACTCAGCAGGCGCATAACTATCAATTAAAATTTACACTTGGCATCTTAGAAAGTTTCATATCGTGTTGCCAAAGAAAAAGCACCACATACAATTGCAGAGAGATTAATTTTGCCTGCTGCATTAGACACAGTTCTGGATGAAAAGGCATCTGAAAAGCTAAAACTAATTCCTCTTAGTGACAATACAGTGTCACGCCGAATTGGGGATATTGCCCAGAATTTGGAAGAACAGCTGATAGCGAGACTGAAGTCAGCAAAGGATTTTGCAATTCAGCTGGATGAGAGCACTGACATTGCATCAAGCGCTACGCTACTGGTTTATGTTCGGTACGTCTGGCAAGGTGAATTTGTTGAAGATCTTCTGTGCTGCCTAATATCAATTGCCCAGCACATCAGGAGCACATATTTTTGAATAATTAAATGCTTTAATGACAAAATGCGGTCTAGAATGGGCCAAATGCAAAGGCATCACCAGCGATGGCGCGGCCAACATCACTGGAAAAAATAGCGGAGTTGTCAGAAGGATTAAGGATGCAGCAGGACAGAACATTGTTTGGAATCATTGTTTTATTCACCGTGAAGCTTTGGCATCAAAAGGAATCCCACCCGAGCTTGAAGTGGTGATGAGAGACATTGTTAAAGTTGTGAACTACATTAAAGGTAGTGCTCTTAACAGCAGACTTTTTGAGGACCTGTGTACTGAAATAGGAGCCGAGCACACACATTTACTCTTTCATACAGAGGTGAGATGGCTGTCGAAGGGCAGGGTGGTCAGCCGAGTGTACGAACTGAGGGATGAAATACGCACTTTTCTAACTGAGAAACTGTCACCTCTCACAAGCTCATTCAGTGATGAAAAGTGTCTTTTATCCCTTTCTTATCTTGCTGACATTTTTTTTTCTGTTATAAACTAAATGAATCTAAAACTACAAGGAATGGAGGACAATATTTTCAGACATTTCGAACAAATTCAAGCTTTCCAAAAATCACTTGAAATCTGGCAGCTGCGACTCAAATCCTCAAGCTACTATATGCTCCTGACAATGATGAAACACATTGAAGAAAATGGTGTGTCCAAGAAAACGGTTGCTGACTTGACGTGCCTCATGCAGTCACATCTGGATGCACTGATGGGGAATTTCTGTCGCTACTTTCCCCAGGAGAAGTTCAATGAATTAAAAGACAAGCAGTGGGTGAAAAATCCATTTGACTTTGAAACTCCAGATTCAATTGCTGGACTGAATTTAACTCCTGAAGAAGAATCAGAAATGCTGCAGCTAACCTGTGACGGCACGTTGAAAACTCTTCACAAAAATTGTCTTCATTCTGGATTAGCCTCTCCACCGAGTATCCGATGCTGAGCAAAGCAAGCGTTTCATTGCTACTGCCTTTTACAACTACCTATATGTGTGAAACTGGATTCTCAGTTTTAACCAAAATGAAGACGAAAGAACGAAACAAGTTGAATGCTTCTCCGGACATGCGTGTTGCCCTGTCATCCTGCGAACCGGCTTGGGACCAGATTATGCAGAATAAGCAGGCCCATCCTTCTCATTAAAGTAAGTTTATGTACGCGTACGTAAATCGGCACCCTTTCAATTCTGTCAGAAAATGCAACCCTTCTCTCAGAAAACTGTTGCAGTTGCAAATGTTTTGGTACCCACATATTTATTTATTTATTTTTTTGCATTGGAACAACACAAAAAACAGAGAAGTGTTAAATCTGATACAATTCCACACAGAACCCAAAAATTGGCACCCTTAACTTAATATTTGGTAGCACCCCCTTTGGAAAAAATAACTGAAATCAGTCGCTTCCTGTAACCATGAATGAGTTTCTTACACCTCTCTACTGGAATTTTGGACCACTCTTCTTTTGCAAACTGCTCCAGGTCATTCAGATTTGAAGGATGCCTTCTCCAAACTGCTGTTTTGAGATCTCTCCACAGGTGTTCTATGGGATTCAGATCTGGACTCATTGCTGGCCATTTTAGAACTCTCCAGCGCTTTGTGTGTAACCATTTCTGAGTGCTTTTTGAAGTGTGTTTCGGGTCATTGTCCTGCTGGAAGACCCATGACCTCTGGTGGAGATGCAGCTTTCTGACACTGGCCACTACGTTGCGCCCCAAAATTCTTTGGTAATCATCAGATTTCATGATACCGTTCACACAGTCAAGGCATCCAGTGCCAGAAGCAGCAAAGCAACCCCAAAACATCTTTGAACCTCCACCGTGTTTGACTGCAGGGACTGTGTTCTTTTCTTTGAAGGCCTCATTTCTTTTTCTGTAAACAGTGCCATGATGTCCTTTACCAAAAAGCTCTACTTTTGTCTCATCTGTCCACAGTACGTTCTCCTGGAAGGATTGTGGTTTTGTCACATAAGTTTTGGCAAACTCAGTCTTGCTTTTTTATGCCTTTGTGTCCTCCTGGGTCTCCTACCATAGCGTCCCTTTTCATTCAGATGGGGACAGATAGTGTGAGCTGACACTGTTGTACCCTGTGTCTGCAAATCAGCTTGAATTTGTTTGGATGTTAATTAAGGTTCTTTATCCACTATCCAAACAATCCTTCTTTGTAATTTTTCATTAATTTTGCTCTTCCATCCAAGTCCAGGGAGGTTAGCTACAGTGCTATGGGCTGTAAACCTCTTGATGATATTGCGCACAGTGGACACAGGAACATTAAGATCTCTGGAGCTGGACTTCTCTGCTAATACAGCAGTGTCTGTCAACTGTTGTGGCTTTTCTGGCTTTTTGTGAGACACTGCTTATTATTTATGGGGAAATTGGAGAAGAGTGCAAACACCGAACCAAGCTCTCCTTCGCGTCTTCCCGCACCTGAAAGAACAAATACACCTCAGCAGTTTAAACATACAAACACAAAAACACGCAAAAATCTTGTGCGCACAGCTCTTCTTGCTCTTGAACCGGCAAATACATACAAAATTATGTCACAATACCTGTCTTTGCGAATATCCTCGAAAACAATGGTCTGCTATGTCTTAAGTGAAACCAAAAAGTTGAGAAAGAAATCGAATGTGTATCATTATATTGACTGTGTTGTCTCTTAAAGTGACCGCACCTAATTTACTAGCTGCTGTCAGTGTCCTTAATATTAATCCACGAAATTAAATGGGAGAAAATCACTCATATCTCTTTACTGAATTACTTTGTAGTTTTAACTAAATTAATCTATATTTAATTTATACAGTGAAGACTATGCAATGGTATTTTACATTTAATTCGGTTTCTGTACCTGGACACCTACAAATAAAAAAAAAAAGTAAACATTGTTTAATTAGTATCTTTGTTCTATTTGTGCTATTTACATAATTTCAAACAGCTCCCATGGGTACAACCTGCACCGGGGTCCCGCAAACCCCAGCTATGGTCCTGCTGACAAAAAAGGTTATAGTTCAGGCCGGACCAGCCAGTATGCATATGCAGCCCTAAAGTGCACATCTCAGGACACTGACTGTTTCTACAGCAACCAGAGCTTCTAATAGCAGCTGCATGACTGCGTGGGACTTATTCCTCTATATTGCACATATCACGTTTTCCCATTTATATGAGTGGACTGTCTTTGTATTTCTAAAGCCTTTATTTTTTGCACACTGATATCTAATAATAAGAGTAAAGTGACGTGAAGGCTAAGTATGGTAACCCATACTCAGAATTTGTCCTCTGCATTTAACCCATCCAGGTTCATGCACACACATTAGGAGCAGTGAACACACACCCATGCATAGACTGGACAGCCATTTTTGCTGTGGCGCCCGGGGAACAATTGGAGAGTTAGGGGGTTAGGTGCCTTGCACAAGGTATTGAGTGTATTAAGAATCGAACCTGCGACCTTTGGCCAAGGTCTAACTTTCTACACATTAAACCACAACTTCTCTCCTGACACATCCCTTCCAACATCACAACTTGGAACTCGTAATTAGCCTGCTATATTTCTGACTCCAATTGAAGGCCACATTAGATGCATTCACACCATGTCAGAATTACTGTATGACATTCCGGTTTGTAAAAAGCGTTCACGTCTTCGTAGAAGTCACAATTATTATTTGTAAAGTCAACTTGTACTATCTGGCCAGTGCAACATCACGTGTAAACACTCAAAATCAAGTAGGCTATAGGTTCCTGCAATATGCTAGCGGCATTGCCCAAACAATTAAGGGCATTTCCCAATCTGTGAGCGTTTTTCAACTGCTTTTCCTGAATCCTGATTTCCCCTATCCTAGGTTTAGGTCCAAGGCTAGGTTTAGGCGTGGGCTTTCATGGGCTGTTGATAAAAGCCCACTGATTGGAAAATGCCCTTTTTGTTCTATTTTTGTTTTGTTCTGGTAGTGGCTTTCAGTTATACAAAAATACAGTTTAATGACAATTTGAACCAATGCCCACTAAATAAACTATAAGTTTATTAATAACATTTGCATAACCACTGTTACTTGCACTGTAGTTTTGTCCATTGCTTACTCAAAATACGCATTTGACATTAATGGAGTTAGGCTACCAGAGAAATGCATACTGGTGTGTGAACTCCAGGCGAAGCAAATATTTCATTACTCGCGGGATGTGTTTCACGAATAAAAACATCGCGCAATGAGAAGTGTCTTCATGCACATCAACAACAACAACTTATAGCTAGAATCGAGTAACAGGCATATATTTTCATCACTTACCAGGTAGTACAACTTCCTCACTTAATTTTCTCCAAGTTATCTCCTTTTTTGTCTGGTCTCTGTGTGAATAAGAATTTTTTTTCGCCCGGTTCTCATCTAGAAATTACGGTAATAATGACATGGTGTGAGTGAACACATAATTTCTACAAAAAGTTCATAAACAAGAAATTAATACTGAGTAACTTGCATGTCAGGTGCAATACTGCCTCCTCAGGACATTGACAAAGAAATGCGTTGCTGTGCTTAAAATTAGAGAAACCCAGTGTCATGGGCTCTAGTGTTGTTTTTGGCGGCCTGTTTTAATTTTAGTTTTAGTCTAGTCTTTGTGTGAAGCTGTCATTTTAGTTTTTATTAGTTTTAGTCACGTTCATACTCTTTTTAGTCTAGTCAAGTTTTAGTCAACTAAAAGTCTGAGCATTTTAGTCTTATTTTAGTCAAATTATCCCAGACTATTTTCGTCTAGTTTTAGTCGACGAAAACTGATGACATTTAGTCTAGTTTTAGTCAATGAAAATTGTATTTTAATCTCTTTTTAGTAATGCAGTTCTATTTAACCCAGTCAATATAGTATAAATACCTAGTAGTATAGACGAAACCAAAATTTTCTTTTAGCCAAACCCATTTCAAACAAGGTTATCTTATTATATTATTGTTACCTTATAGACTCAAGAATACATCCATTCCAGACACGGAAGACGCTCTGATTTGAATTTACAATATTTATTTTACCAACCAGACATGTTAGAAGTACACACGTATACATTTTCTCCCAAAGACAAACCCCGGCTGGCTGGCCGGCCGGCCATCGGTACTTTGTTTGTTGTCGTCTTCTAAATAATGCCGCGAGTGGGGCTTGAGGAGGTGAAGTCGCCTGCGTCTGAGACACAGGAAACAGAAATACTGCAAAATAATAATAATAATAACGCAACTAAACGAGACGAAATAACGTTATAACATTTCATTTCGTCTTGTTTTGGTCAACGAAAATGAAGAGACATTTTAGCATAGTTTTTATTTTGTAAAGCACATTTAGTCTCGTTTTTATTCGTCAACAATATTGCATTATACATTTAGTTATAGTCATCGTCACATGACCAGCATTTACGTTTCGTCTCGTCTCGTTTTCGTCACGTGATAAAGGTTCGTTGACGACGATATTTAGTCATAATTTTCGTTGACGAAAGCAACACTAATGGGCTCTTAAAAAACAGGGCTATTTTTTGGGTTTTATGTAGGGTTGCCACCCGTCCCTTAAAATACGGAATCGTCCCGTATTTAAAGGTAAAATGATGCGTCCCGTATCAAATCAATACGGGACGCGATTTTATCCCGTATTTTAGAAAGGGTAACAAGCTGAATCAACAAATAAGTATTTTGTACCCATTTATAATGAAACTCCCCATAAAAAGTTAGAGAAGCTCATCTTGAAGTTTGTTTCATGGCGATGATGGAGTCGCCGCAAAGCCCTTTTCACGCGAAGGCAACTGCACGACATTTAAAACATTCGAGCTCATTACTGTTCTTCTTGGAACACAAGATCAGATGTAGGGCTGAATGGGAAAGTTATCAGGGGCTCTGTCCAGTAACTGATGAACGCACAGTTTGCAGAGAAGCAATTGCTCACGGTGGACTGTCTGACTTAAAGGGATAGTTCACCCAGAAATGAAAATTGTGTCATTGTTTGCACACCCACAAGTTGTTCCAAACCTATAATAATTTTTTTTCTTCTGTTGAATATAAAAGAAAATACTTTGAAGAACGTGGGTAACCAGTCAGTTTCTGGTCCCCAATGACTCTGATAGTATTTTTTCTCTACTATGAAAGTTACTGAGGACCAGCAGCTCAGTTTAGTTTCCCACATTCTTCAAAGGATCTTCTTTTGTGTTAAGCAGAAGAAAGAACTTGCAGGTTTAGAACAACCTTAAATTATGACAGAATTTTCATTTTTGGGTGAACCATACTTTTAGTGACAGACACATCTTCTAAAGGCATAACTCTATTGTTTTATTAAAATCTGGATAGTCTGTTAGAGCTTGATAGACATAATTATTATATTTTTAGACATTATTAGACAGATCAATTAATAGATTATAATTAATGTTAGACCCTATTTATTAATTTATCATTTATATTAATCATAAATATATACATAATAAATAAGCATATATGTGATATACAATTTGACATTTTAAAAAGTTTTAAAAATGCTAAATCATGTAGTCCTAATTAAATGTAAAAAAAAAAAATAAAAAAAAAATAAAAAAAAAAACATTTAAAAAATAGTTTTTTCGAGGGGTGGGGGGTCGTGAATGGGTGTCCCTTATTTTGGCTCGCTGAAGGTGGCAACCCTAGTTTTATGGTGGGTAAAATGCGGCTCTCACGCGGGAGACTTTCCTTCCAGAACGTTGAGTAAATGATTCAGTGACCCACTCATAAAGGCAGTCACTTGTTGCATTCTTAAATGAATCCGTGTTTTTGAACGAATCTGTTGAATGAATCACTCATAAAGTCACTTAAATTCGAACACAGAAACTAACTCACTGTTTAGAGCAGAGGTCCTCAACTCTGGACTTTGAGATCCACTTTCCTTCAGAGATTAGCTCCAACCTTTATAAAAACACCTGTCACTTTGTAGTAATCCTGAAGACCTTGATTAGTTTGGTGTGTTTGATTAGGGTTGGTCGACCGATATTGGTTTTTTGACAGCCAATGCCAATATCTTGGAAAGCAGGGGGGCCGAGATATACATATACATACATACATACATACACACACACATATATATATATATATATATATATATAAAATTTTAATTAAGAAATTTGATATCATTTGACAATGGATTAAAAAATAAATGTGTAAAATAAACATATTAGATGAAAAAGTATTTTTCACAAATAAATATTTTATAAAAATATAATTAAAAAGGAAGTAAACACTTTAACCAACAGGGCACTCAGTATTCTGGGAAGTTTGTGTGCATTGGGAATCATATTTTTCAAATAAAGCCAAGGTAACACTCATTTTACATACAGCACACAATGAAAATGACATGAATATGACAATGGACAAATGCATAAATCGTAGCATAGTTTGAAATCAAAAGTTTAAAGTGGAAGTGAAACAGTCAGTCAAGTTTTCATTATTTAGTAAAGTGATTTCCACATTAACTGAAAAATATATAGCAAACACGATTAATGAAACCATTTTAAAGAAAAAAGGATGTTTTGTTATAGCTTTTAGAGCAAGGGCGCCGCCATCTTGCAGTACCACAGCATGTGACGTCACGGGGTTGGTTTGCTCCGTTGGCCAGTTAAGTAATATATAAGCATTTCTTTGCTTTTTGTACACACGCTTGTTTAAATGGAGGAAGACAAACTTGAAAGGACTGTTGAGCCCATAATAAGTGCAACTGCTTATGCATTTCAGCCGATATGGCGAGGGGGCCGAGCATACAGGTGGAAGAAGTTGTGAATCTGCTCTGGCTTGGGGTGAAGAGCGGGGGCCTATTTCATAAAACAAGTTTACCAAATAAGCCAGGCTTTTTTTAGTTAGTCTTACTTATTTTGAACCAAATCAACTGACAATAAGTCAGACTAACTGAAATAAACCTGGCTAATTTGGTAAACTTGTTTTATGAAACAGGCCCCGGGTCGGAAACAAATTGCATTTACATGGATACTCATCAAAACATACATTAACATAATATACTGTGCATTTGCTTAAACAGGCAAGAAAGCGGACTCAATTTGTTACTCGTGTGCAGTCCGAGCCAAGTGCTTTTTGCGCGCACGTGTGTGTGAAAAGAAACAATCTGTCACAGCCACGAGTACCGCATTGAAATATCTTTCATGCTGACTCACAATTTAAATGGCTTAAAACAGTTTAATGTTTAAACTGACAAGGCTTAAAACACGAGAATGATAAAACAGTACTAGCCCGATCATTCAGAGGTGATTAGTTAAAATACTGCATTCTCCTAACAGCAGGTACTTTCGCAGGTTTTACATATATTGGCGATCGAGCCAGTGTAATGCAAATATGTCTGAAAGGTCTGACATAAAAAGGTGCCACATTAACGATACTGTATGAAGCATGTTTACATCACGTTGCGCCTCGCGCTATGAAAACGATGGATATGATATAACTTAATGATCAGAACTTTGTGAAATAGGCCTAGATAATGTGATATAGATATTTATGTTGACTGTTCATTCAAATTATGGTGAAAACCAAAATACTGATGTGTTAAAAGTGTTCAAAAAGTAAAGAAATGCCTATATTACTTAACTGGCCTGTGGAGCGAACCAACCCCGTGACGTCACACGCGGTGGTACTGCAAGATGGCGGCGCCCTTGCTCTAAAAGCTGTAACAAAACATCATTTTTTCTTTAAAATGGTTTGATTAAGCGTGTTTGTTATCTATTTTTTAATTAAAGTAGACATCACTTTACTAAATAATGCAAACTTGACTGTCTGCTTCATTTCCACTTTAAATTCACACGGACTGACCGTCACACAGAGAACACGCAATCATGCAGGATACAAATGCACACTTCACAAGATCTCACAGCTGGCTTCGACTAAGTTTGTGAAATTAAATGTTCATTAGTCATTCAAAGATTTGTTTAAATGATATAAATGTGTATTTGCTTAATGCTGATGGCAAACGCGAAAGTATTATTGCCTTTCTATTACTAATAATATAAAAGCAATCGTTATAATACTCCATGAATTCCTTTGTTTAACTGTTCTATGTGATTAGACAGACTTCTATCCGTATTAGACAGACCTGTAAAGGACAACAGCGAACAAGAGGGAGAATGAGAGCGCTGTGTGTGCTCAGGCGCTGCCGTTCTCAGCGCCGTCAAAATAAAAGTCCCGCCTCCAACACATCGACCAAACAGAAAAACTTATCGGCTGATGCCGATATTTGAAAAATGCCAAATATCGGCCAAGGCGATATATCCGTTGACCACTACTTAATTGTTTCCTTCCTTCCATGTCACATATTTCCAGTGCATACATATTGCAGAGTGCCTGAGATCATCTAACCCATTTTGGAATGCGACTGTAACATGGATGGCAGAGTTTTACATAATTATCACAAAACTCTCAAGGACACTGATCTGGGGTCTGTAGTTCTTTTCACAGTAACTCCACCAGCACCTGCCTCTGTAAATCAAAAAGATGTGTTTCATTTTGGTTGTGCTGGTTTTTGGCCATGACTTTGAAGATGTTCTTGAACATTTCAAAGCAAATGTTAGTGTCTATCAGTTCTATCAGAGACTAGATGATTTATGTCAGGATTTAATTTCTTTTCTTAACCCTCACATTTTGTGTCCTTGCCATTTTTAATGATGAATGTTGAAATTAATCACGTTAATCAAAACAAGTCCTTTAACTTTGCACCTTTGCAAAGATTACAAAGATGCAAACTGATAAAGAATGATAGCAGGAAAAAGAAGAGGATTTTTTCACCAATCATTTTTCTGCGTAGAAGTCATAATTATTATTTGTAAAGTCAACTTGTACTATCTGGCCAGTGCAATATCACGTGTAAACACTCAAAATCAAGTAGGCTATAAGTCCCTGCAGTATGCTAGGGGCGTTGCCCAAACAATTAAGGGCATTTCCCAATCTGTGAGCATTTTTCAACTGCTTTTTCTGAATCCTGATTTCCTCTATCCTAGGTTTAGGTCCAGGGCTAGGTGTAGGTGTGAGTTTTCATGGGCTGTTGATAAAAGAACACTGATTGGAAAATGCCCTTTTTGTTCTATTTTTGTTTTGTTCTGGTAGTGGGTTTCAGTTATACAAAAATACAGTTTAATGACAATTTGGATTATATTGGTGAATGGATTATATTATTATTGTCGCTTTCCTTACACACCACATTTAACAAACTTGCAAACATCAGTGTGTACTATTTAACAAATGTATTTTTTGCTAGTAATTAATTTAAATGT